>JBAMHZ010000023.1:1710741-1728603 GCA_037177395.1 Alpinia galanga | reverse complement strand
CATGTGTTGATCTCTAAGTATCGTGGAGGTAGAATGAACTTGTTTCAAGAAATCTACATTTAATGCAGACCTCAACTCTTCAGTTTTTGAGCAATCTACTACTTAAAAACATTGCTTTTAAGGGTAGCTCAATTCGGCAACTTAACTGGGTAAGTCAACCTTGGCAACTTAGTTCAGCACAGTAGCTCGAAAATAGCTTTGCTCAGCATTCAACTTGAAAGGAAAACGTCCAACAAGGACTTCGCTTTCTCATAAACAAAATTATTAATTTTCTATAAATTCTGTTTTTAACTTGGTAATAATAATAATAATTGATACAGTAAAATATATAGAATCACACTTCAAATTCATTTGAGTGATATCTGAATTCATTTCAATTAAACTTGGATTTGGCTCAACAATTATTCAAGTCAGTGAGCAAATGAAAAGATTTGATATTGATATTAAGAGGTGTCTCTTAAGTGAAACATTTAAAAAGTGCGTTTTTTCGATGCACCTTTTCATTTGATAAGAGGAAGAAGGGAATCAAGTGAGGAAGTCAAGCTACTCATCACTTGGAGAATTGAACTTTAAATAAAACTAACCTACGAATGCTTGACTTTCTAAAGTCTCATGTACACTCGACGAAGTCTCGTGTATGTCTAATCTCCTAAAATGTTATGTACATTTGACCTCTCGAAATAAGATTAATTAATAAACGCTTGACTTTCTAAAGTCCTATTGACTCTTTATCTAAGAGTCCGTGTATGCTCAATCTCTCAAAGCTCATGTGACACCTATTTTCCAAGGTTCTGTGTATACTCAATCTCTTGAAGCTTAAGTAATGATCGATCTAACTCTTGAAATTCAATTGAAACCTGACCTGTCGAAGTTCTACAGAAGAACATTGATTGTACTAGATCGGCTTATTGAAGATGACATAATTCTTACTCAATCTATCAAAAATAATTAATCGTGAGTATTCTGTTAAGTTATCTCATCTATTAATTTCAAACCAGATATGCAAAGTTACCCTCAATATAAGATTCCAAGATTTAAACACATAATATCACCGTAATAATTTTACCGTTACTATTAAAACTTCCCTAGCATTTTTTTTATTAAAAAAATCACATTTTTATTATAAAAAAATCGCGTTTTGACAACAACTGAACCAATTGGACTGGACACATTTTTATTATAAAAATTGATTCCTTATCTTATTATTACAAACCAAATAAAAATATTTATACATGTTTTTTTATTATCTATTAATTAAATTTCCTAAAAATTAGTATACTATATATATATATTAAAATCGTCTTTCCTATTTCACCAACCGAAGCATGATGATGAGGAAGTTGCATGCTTGATTGAGAGACAATAAAACCTCGAGCTGTCTATAAAGAAGCGAGCAAGAGGACAAACCAGCCAATGTGGCCTGGGCATTCATAGTATTTCAGTGTAATTCCAATAGACTGACAAGATGTCTCTTAAAGCAGGGAAGGCTCAGCACCTGAAATGAACCCGCCCGCTGCAAAATCTAAGAGTGCAAATCTAGTGGATCCAATTTAATAGATTTATATCCATAAATAGATAAATATTAAAATCTAAGCTGGATTTAGTCATAAATGTTCATAATTGAATGGTTGAGATTAACTCCCCCAGATCATGCGGCTACAAGAATCGTCGTGACCCTTATAAATACGACAAGTAGCGAGCCGAACCTCTTCGTTCGCGCTTAACCGATTCCCTCTCTCTCTCTCTCTCTGTTGTTTCGGGATGGCAGAGGTGGCGTCGGCGAAGAGAATTTGCGGCGTGCCGGAGAAGGCGCAGTTGCACGTCGCCATGCTCGCGCTGCAGTTCGGCTACGCCGGCTTCCACGTCGTCTCGCGTGCAGCCCTCAACATGGGCATCAGCAAACTCGTCTTTCCCGTTTACCGCAACGTCGTCGCCTTTGTCCTTCTCCTCCCGTTCGCCTACTTCCTCGAGAAGTACGCACTGTGTCTTGCTTGCATGACTATGCCTTTAATTAATTGATTCAGTGCAAGAGAAAAGCTTAAATTGCATGGAAACGAACTGTTGCAGGAACGACAGGCCGCAGATGACGATCTCCTTGCTCATCCAGTTCTTCCTGCTCGCTCTCTGCGGGTACGTACGTAGTTTAACGCGTCAGGTAAGGTTTGATGTGCCCTCGAACTCGATCGGTACTGACCAATGGAATTGAATCAGTATAACGGCCAACCAGGGGTTCTATTTGCTTGGTCTCGATAACACTTCTCCGACATTCGCCTCCGCCATCCAGAACTCTGTTCCGGCAATCACGTTCGCCATGGCCGCAGCCCTGAGGCAGTTCACTACTCTCCTTTGATCCTCATGTTGATGCGTGCGTTTACATAAAGTTTTGATATTTGACATCACTCGCTCCGGCTGCTTGCAGGATCGAGAAGGTGCAGCTGAATCGTCGAGATGGAATCGCCAAGCTCGCCGGAACGATTGCGTGCGTCGGCGGCGCGACGGTCATCACGCTGTACAAAGGGCCGTCGGTACTTGGCCCTTCGACGACGGTGAAGGAGGCGCCGGCAGTGGCGGAGGGGAAGGACTGGACGTTGGGTTGCGTCTACCTCGTCGGGCACTGCTTGTCGTGGTCGGGGTGGCTCGTGCTTCAGAAGCCTGTACTGAAGAAGTACCCGGCCAGGCTCTCCGTCACCTCCTTCACCTGTTTCTTCGGAGTCATCCAGTTCTTGATCATCGCCGCCTTCGTTGAGCGCGACGCCGACGCCTGGGCCTTCCACTCCGGTGGCGAGCTCTTCACCATCCTCTATGCTGTAAGCTCTACGTTTTCAGATTCGCGCCTGAACCTGTCGTAGAATTTTTGTGCAGATAAACAGCTCCACCTTCACTCGATCAAGCATGGAGAACTGACATGTAGTTCTAGTCGTACGCGTCCTCCTCAAATTAAATATGCCACATGAAGTCTCCTTCAATCTAGTTTTCCTTTCTCATGGCTATACCAAATTACCAATGGAATCTAAGACGCAGCATGATCCATAATCAATTACTCGAAGCATTTCCCTTCGCTGAAAAGTAACAATTTAGAGGTTTCTACTCCTTCAAAAGATAGATGGCCACTTGAAGTATGACTACATTAATATACTTACTTCAAAAGATGGCTTCGCGTTGAACAACACACAAATAATAAGCATAAAATTACTGGTTTATGTCTCAGATTACATACAAAACAAGCTGAGGTGTAACTAAACATGGATTATATGCAGGGATTTGTTGCTTCTGGTATTGCCTTCGCTGTCCAGATATGGTGCATCGACAGGGGAGGCCCTGTCTTTGTGGCCGTCTACCAGCCAGTTCAAACTCTAGTCGTTGCTGTCATGGCTTCAATCACTTTGGGCGAGCAATTTTACCTCGGCGGGTATGGGCCGGGCAACATAGCAATCTCTTCTTTTCGAGAAACGATCAACAAACGACATCCGAGAAATCTGCTAAACTTCTTCTTCTTCTTCTTTTTTCCTTTTTTTTTTTTTTTTTCCTTTCCATGTTTTGTGCAGCATCATTGGTGCGGTGTTTATCATTGCCGGGCTGTATCTGGTGCTGTGGGGGAAGAGTCAAGAGAGAGCCTTGGCAGCAAAGGATCATGATGGCGTTAGACAAAATGCTTCATTCAAAGCTTCCAGCCTGATCACTCAGCCGCTGTTGCCCTCATCCGCCATTGAAAATGCTTGACAGAAAAAGGAGGAAGTTAATTAAGTGACTTTGATGCCCTATGACCTATGGCGAGTAAAAACAAGAGTGCTTCGTTTAGTGATCAACCCCAATGTGTTCGCCAAGTTTGCTTTAATTTGCTGTTGTTGGAAGAAACTATCAAGTGTTGTGCTCTATCTTTTGCTTTGCTAGCATTAATTCCTTCTGTTTCAGTGATATAAATTTGCAAATGAGCATCTGTGGGACATTTGGAATATCTTTATTTATTTCAAATGTCCAACGTATATACTTCCATACTGTTCCATGAACATATGGTGATGCACAAGGAAGCTGGGTTTCAGACATCAATTATTGAAACCATACAATTAAAGAGCGACAAGCAGAAGGTCTACATTTCTTCCAAACAGCTAGCCTCTGTCCCATCATATCAACAAGTATATGCTACAAATTGCTGATGGAACCGTTCGTGTATATAGTTGAGGTCGTCTTTAGTTATATTTAAATAAGATTATTCGTAGATTGATAATTGAAATAAATATTTTATTATTTACTAAATATAATTGAAGCCCCGTTAGAATTCATCAATTGAATTTAAGATTAGATATTGAAAATGTTCCAAATCTGTACGATATTATTAGAGAAGAAGAGAATTGAATACGTAAAGATTTTTAGATAAGTTTTTATAGTTATTGATTCTGTTGAAGTATCAGAATTTCAAAAGAAAAAATAGTTCAAAAAGAAAAAGGATGCTGCTATGTTGAGCTCAAATAGGAAGATGAAAGGAAAGAAAATAAAGTAAATTGGTTTATTTTAACTGTATTAAGAAAGATCACTTCAGCATAAGCATAATATTATTAGTTAATTAGTTGATTTTCATCGTCTATAGATGATAAATTTAGGAGCAATAAATTATATAATCCATAAATATGATATATTTATAGAGGAGAATTGAATACCTATTGACAACAAATGAATATATAAATATGATAAATAATAAAACAATTAAAGTTTAAGAAGCTGATAGTTACATCAACTGCACAATATTGCATGATCTGGTAGTGGCTGTAAAATTCGTATATTCTCATAATAGTATATGGTATTATCAACTTTGAATCTAAGTCTTTATAGTTTTATTTTTAGAATTTATCCAAAAAGTTTTATACCAATAGAAATATATTTTCATCTTATAAGCTTATGAATTTTTTCATGTTTTATACTAATGTGAGACTTTAATTGTACTCTCAATACTTCTAATAATTTCCCTTCAAATAAAGGACTATATTGGACTCCTCTGTGTGATGTCTAATCTTCAATCTATTGGGCTTTCTATCAATTGTCTAGTCTTTCTGATCCAATAGAATTTTTTATCAATTATTTGATCCTATTGATTCAATTAGACTTTATGTTTGATGTCTAATTCTTTTAATTCAGATACAAGAGCCTTCATTTTTTTTTCATTTAAAGATCATAATTTAATATGGATTATTGACTCTAATATTAATTATTGATGTCTATAAAATTTAAATATCTTAGCAGTTGTATAATTTTGAGTCTAAATTTTAATGATTTTATTTTTTATTTTCTCCATAAGATCTGGAGATATATTTTAATTGTACTTTCAACGCTTCGGATGCCTCGTTGTCATGCCCATAGAGAGATAACTGTAGAATACTGCACGATGTCCGACTGTGTATAGAACGTGCAGGTGAGAAATTGCTCGCACAACACTGCGCAATGTCTTGTCATGCGGAGATTGTGGTATGTCCGATCGTGCACAAAGTGTGCAGTTGAGAAATTGCTCGTGCACGCATTATAAATTGCACGTCCAAGTTTTAGCATCTCAAGTATGCTGGACAAAACAGTGAATAAATACACTGCAGAGAGAAAGAGAGTTTTATTGGTCCAATCCAAATTCAAACACCGAAATAATATTTTTTTTTAAAGAAATAGATCTACGAATTCACTATAAAATATATATAATTTTTATTTACATATTCATACAATTTCGAGTTATCTACTGTTTTTTTTTCAACCACAGATTGAGCAACCAAGTGTCAGGCCCTAATTTTTCATATACCGACAATCACTTTCTTACTCGTGACCTGAGCCCAAAGTGAGATGTCCGTAGTCCTTTGGCTCCTCCTATTTTCTTCTTTGTTTATGGCTTTTTCCTGAAGGATCAGAGCAACTTTACACCTACTGAACATTGAAGACTTTGCACGTAGAGATGAGATATAGCCAATAGAAAAAAGGATACTTAAATTCTCATGGCTTTTGATTGCCTTTGCGCGCCATGTTTGCATGGCAAGTAGCGTGCAGTCGCCAAAGGCTGGTGCAGTGCAGCGTAATCACGCACTAGAAGCCACTAAGCCAACAGTTCCGTGGTGCGCACTTGCAGTACGTTTTTGGAACAGACGGCAAGTGTTTTGCCCTCGCGTGGACACAAGCAACTTCGATCGAGAATCAAAATCTTACGTGAATAAGCATGAAATATGTATGGATTTAATCTTGGATTAGTTGGATGGTTACATGAGAAGCAATACAACTCTCTCTCTCTCTCAGCTCATCCGCTTTTATTCCCTCGCCACTTAACGCGAGAAGAGGTGGCTTTCAAACAAAACAATGGCCGATGGGAAGAACCTGATCCATGACCTTTTTTCCTTGGTGGTGGAGGAAACATGGCCGCAAAGCTAATGCCAGAGCGTGTGATCCATCGATTTCACACCAGTCGTCCCACTCTCTCTTATTCTAATTGGTTTCTAGTTCGTTGCCTCGATTCCAAGGCATGCAATGCGCTGATTGAACCAACAATTTTCATGAAAAATGAATTCTAAAGAAATCATTCTTTCTTAGGCATATTGTCGAGCAATTCGAGTTGGCATTTGCCGCCTTGATCGTCGTCGGAAGGCGCAGGAAGGTTAAGATCCAGCGGAAAGACATGGACTTGTTCCTTCTTGGTCTTCGGGGCCGTCTCCGCGGCGGTTGCTACCGGCCGGTGCCGCCTCATGTGGCCGCCGAGCGCCTGGCCGGACGAGAACTTGGAGCCACATATCGAGCACTCGTGGAGTCTCACCTTGTGGCTATCCAGCAGTCCTGAAACCGCCACGGTACTCGCGGCTGCGGACTGTAAACGCAGCTCGCTGGCCGTTTCCGGCGCCGCCCTGGGCTTCTTGTGGCTGGCGCGGTGGCCTCCGAGGGCTTGAAACGAAGGAAAGCTCTTGTTGCAGGTCTTGCACTCGTATCCTCTGCTTCGGCACATCGAAGCAGGGGTCGCGGTGCCGTCGACCAGGCCGCGGGAGAGGAGCATGAGGCAATTGGCCATGTACTCTTCCTCCTCCTCCCCCTCCTCCTCCTCCTCCGTGACGCCGCTCGAGAACTCCGCCGACGACGCGGAAGAGGTCGTCGTCGTCGTCGTCCCCGCCGCCGGCAGGAGGTCGACGACGCGCCCCCGCTTCGTCCGCGCGCCTCTGATCGCGACGACGTCCTCATTTTTGTATTCTTTGGCTAATTCTAATTCCATGGTTCTTAATTCCATGAAGCAGAGATTATCAGAAGAGTAGAACTGGAAATCTTCTTACGAGTCCATTGCAAATATATAAAATTCACAGAGACGGAAAGGATGATGAGCTCATTGTTTTGATTTTTGGTCATGGCAGAGTCAAACTCCACCAATTTTGCTTTGCCCACTGCGAACAGTAACTGAGATATAGTCCACTCCTGCTCCACGCAATTCCTCCTTTCCATGGCCTCTGCACTTCCACGTTGCATCAGATATCTCGATGGAAGATCACAGAACATTTGGACCACCGCAAAACCAAACTGAGAACGCTACAAAACACTACTGGAATTACAAGGTTAGAGCCAGAAAATCGATTGCGGCCCCAAAAAATAGAAGAAGAAAAAAAAAAACGAGAACAAACGATTAACCAATCGCTTCCCGACAAGTCGCCGAATTGGCGCCACGTGTGCCTTCCATATCCTCACATCCCTCGTCCCGGTTTCAAAACGACGCTCTATCGTTTCGCGATGACTCCGCTGTCTCTCTTTTCCCTCCTTCCCCTCGCCGCTTCTTCTCCCCCCTGCTTCCGATCCGTCCCGCCATGGCCGTCTTGGAGATCTCCGCATCGACCTACGCGAGATCGGAAGCTTGTCTCTCGCCCAACGACCTCCCTTCCAGCCCCGCCAGCCTTCGCTTGGTAATCAAGAATCGGCGACGGTCTATCCCTTGCAGCGCCCGCCGGTTTACCAAAATTCTGTGCTCTGTCGCACCCAAGTACTATTTTTTTTCTTGTTCTTGTTTTAGTATCTTTATGGAAGCTTTATGAATCTGTGGTTTTGGGTTACTGGTGGTGGTGTTATTGGGCAGCCAAGTCCAATCCCTGGAATTGCAGACCACTCCTGCTGGTGTCGCGAGCAAGAGGGAGTGTTTCGGTGTCTTCTGCACCACTTATGACCTGAAGTCGGTAAGGCGCTTTCATTTTTTCTGTGATGTAAGTTGAAAATAGGGTTGTTCAGGGTCATGCTTTTCCCCTTTTTTTTCGTTAGACATTTATTGGATAATAGAATAGGTTTAACACATTATAAATAAGCCCTTGAGTTTCGTAGTATATAAAATAGACTTAACAACGCTCCTCAAGATGATGAAAAAAAATGCCTTTTAAACCCATCTTACAAACAATAGAAGAAAAACGATTGCTTCACAATCCGAATATCTCTTAGTTGTTCGGAAGATTGTACAAAAGGAATACAAACGCTTCCTTCAACTTTTCTTTGATAAAGTGCCATTCTAGTTCAATATGCTTAGTCACATCATGTTGAACTGGATTGTTGGCAATCTCAAGACAATTTTGTTGAAGAGGAGAAGATGTGTTTATGGATAAAATGTAATTCTAATAGAAAATGCTTCAACCATAATAGCTCACAAACACCTTGAGTTATGGCTTGGTATTCTACATGTGCACTTGATCTTGCAACAACATTTTGTTTCTCACTCCACCATCGTTTCCTTGGTCAAGTTCGATCCACCTCGACAAAGCTATGCCCACTTCAATGGACCTCATATATTCAGACAAAGCTTATTGAAGTTTCACTTTCAATGCGGTCAAACTGGACTTACTTCAGCTCTTGTCATTCTCCCTGCTTCTGTAGTCTGAACTAGCTCCAATACTTAGCAAACTTCCTTAGATGTGGTGTTTTACCCGTAACAAGTATCATCAAATACAGTAATATCCATGCTCATAAGTTACGACGTTATCTGTAAACTTATTTCAGTGTTGGCTGTCATGGATTGATACAACTCTCAACCTTGTATTCCTTAACTTCATATGGACATTGCTGGTTTTGTGTATTAATAGATACCATGAGGAATTATGTAGTGAGGGAAAAACTGAAATTTGTTTTTAAAAAATTATCACGTGAGAAGTTTCTTTTACTTCTGGTTTGGAGACAGCAATTAATCTTGAATACAGTTTCTTATCTAAGGAGACGTACTTTGTAGACCTGTTGAAATTACTCTTTGTCTAACACTATAATGGCTGATCAGCATTTGCATATTTTATTGAAGTTCTTGATTCTTCCTACTTTTTGTGTTGCATAACTAATCTGCTTATTCAATTCTTTTCTAGGATGACAAGACAAAGGCATGGAAGAGTTTGATCAATATTGCAGTGTCAGGTGCAGCTGGAATGATAGCAAATCATCTGCTTTTTAAAGTAAGGATTTATGGTCTGTAAAATTTCATTGCTCAGATAATCTGGAGCCTGCTAGTTATTACATACCACATTTATGGTAGGTAGCACCTATCTGCTAGATTTTATGGGTGCATATGCTTTTAACTTGCATAAACCCTAGCAAAACAGATGAAGAATGTTTTGGCTTAGTTGTAGCAGCAAAATCTTATCATGATTCATCAGGACAAAATAAGTAGCAGTATGGAGCAAAATACATTTTGTAGCCTGGAAAGAATGACAATAGTGACAGACAAATATACAAAAATGTAGAATTGCTCAATTAGAACAGTTGCTTACCGTTTAAGCAACAGTTTGCCATAATGGGCTAATAGTCAGTCTTAAGTAAATATAGTTTGTTCCAAGTCTTACTGTAACCTCCCTTTTCTTTTCTTTTTTGATTTTGAAGAATTTTTTTTTTTACTTTTTCTCTTTGTGCGTACTGTCACAATGACTTCAATCAATAGCAATTATAGTCATAGTCTCTATTTTTTGGCCATTTACTAATTCTGATAATTTGTTATTTTTTATTTAAATGCCGTAGCAATTCTTTTATCAGGGTTTTGAAGATCAACAAAATGATGCTTATAATATGATTTGGGTTGTCACAAGTCTTAAAAGTTCATTCTGTTTCAACATCATGCAACATAAAACGAGTAGCCCGGTGTATGAAGCTTCTGCCAATGTAGGGTACCGGGGAAGGATCGGACCACACTTGGTCTATTGTATGCAACTTTACCTTGCATTGCAAGAACTTATTTCTGCGATTTGAATTCGTGATCACAAGGTCACATGGTAGCACCTTTATTGTTGCGCTAAGCTCTCTTTCAACATCGTGCAACATCTCCTGCAAATTGTTCATGCCTCTCTTTTACAAGTCTAAATCTGCAATTCAAATGTGGCAACTTAAACCCAAATCCAAGTATATGCACAAAGTGGACATTTTTTTTTTAAATGTACATACAGCATTCATTTCCTATAGAACTTGTTTAAAGATTCCTTTGTGTGGTTTTCAGCTTGCTTCAGGTGAGGTTTTTGGACCAGATCAACCAATTACCTTGAAATTACTAGGCTCTGAGAGATCATTCCAAGCCTTAGAAGGTAATACCTGCCTGCACAGATAAATGCCATACACAAACTTGTCAATTGCCCTTTCACTGTTTCAGTACCTATTTTTTATTTCTCATCTTCTATGGAAGTATAGGAGTGGCTATGGAACTAGAAGATTCCTTATATCCTTTATTGAGGGAAGTTAGCATCGGTGTGGATCCTTATGAGGTGTTTCAGGATTGCGAGTGGGCACTTCTGATTGGCGCAAAGCCTAGAGGCCCTGGAATGGAGCGAGCAGGCTTACTGGATATTAATGGGCAGATTTTTGCCGAACAAGTACTGCTGCTTCTCATGCTATATATGAGCAGTGAAATTAGTAAAAGTACATAAATTTTCATTCTGGATCATGATACTGAAAGTAATTTCAGGGAAAGGCACTTAATAAGGTCGCATCACGCAATGTGAAAGTCATAGTCGTTGGTAATCCATGCAATACAAAGTATGATCAGTTGCTTCTCTTCCACATTCAAGATAAAATGCTAGTTCTAATCGCCTACAATTATTCTGCCCAGTGCACTCATTTGCTTGAAGAATGCACCAAAGATACCTGCCAAAAATTTCCATGCTTTAACCAGGTTGGATGAGAATAGAGCCAAATGCCAGGTTAACTACAAAACTTATAATCATTAGTTTAGTTTCTTAGTTTGCTACTTGAGTTTTTCTAGCATTTTTCATTTTAGGGTGACATTGTAACATCTCCTTGTCACTATACCTACAGCTAGCACTTAAAGCTGGTGTCTTTTATGATAAAGTGTCAAACATGACCATTTGGGGAAATCACTCAACTACCCAGGTGACCTGAGTTATTTGTCAGTCGTAATATTCTGACTTTTTTATTTTCAATTTAAATAAGCTACAACTAAAACAACTTAATTTTTTTAAAAAAAAATGTTTTATGTATGGATCCCATATATGAACTTTATTCTACCAGGTTCCGGACTTTTTGAATGCTAAAATTAATGGTATGCCAGTGACTGAAGTTATCACTGATATTAAATGGTTAAAGGAAGAGTTCACTGAAAGAGTGCAGAAGGTACACACTGATCATATAATCTGACGATATCTCTGGACGAGACAGTTTTGATTAATCTAAGTTGGCTTGTTCTTTGTTTGTTTTCAGCGTGGAGGTATCCTTATCCAAAAATGGGGAAGATCTTCTGCTGCATCTACTGCTGTTTCCATCGTTGATGCCATAAGGTCCCTTGTTACTCCCACTCCACCAGGCGATTGGTTCTCAACAGGGGTAACATTGTTATGCAACATCACTTTGTGTCTATCATCTTTTGAAATTATGAGAGATACGCCGACAGAAAATTTCCAATGGATCCAACTTTACACTCTTGGGATCACACTGCAGGTCCACACAACGGGAAATCCTTATGGCATAGCAGAGGACATTATTTTTAGCATGCCATGCAGATCAAACGTACTCCTTTTTTAATTCAGAAATACTCTCTGTATCAATCCTGTGAAGGCAAGCCTTAAGACATGATATTGCCGTGTCTCAGGGAGATGGCGACTATGAACTAGTGAAGGACGTGATCTTTGATGATTACCTCTGGGAGCGTATAAAAAAGGTAGGTTTCGCTTCATTTTTGTGTTGATTGAATCACGTTTTTAATAATCATTCTTATATATTTTCCTCAATTGCTAGCAGACTGAGGCTGAGCTTCTTGCTGAGAAGAGATGTGTAGCGCATCTCACTGGAGAGGTAATGCAAATCAGACGTCCAAAATTATTAATTTTTCTATAATAACAAAGTTATGAATTTTCCATTTACAAAGATGAGATGTGCCTCTTCTCAGGGCAACGCTTACTGTGATCTTCCTGAGGACACCATGCTTCCTGGAGAACTGTAGTGCCCAATCGCTCTATGTGGCAAGTTGTTTGGCAGGAGCATAGAATTAAGGTTAGACTACTCATCGTAATAAAAACTTACTGTATCGTTGTCTGAATCAACTCATAGAAAGTCAAGCTTTCTGAGAAACTGTCAAAAGGGAATCTACTTGCTTATACTCAGACATGAGAACGATGAATGATGAAGAAGAAAAAAATTATGGATATAGTTTTAGTGTTCTATATTCAAGTGTGTCGAAGTTATCCTCTAGACTTGTAGTTTCATGTCGATGCATAAGTGGATAGTGGACACAAACGAGTAACAAGTTTATTAAATATGAGATAAGCAGGACACACAAACTTTCTTATCGGCAACACACCACGAAATATTTGCACTCGAGAGGCATATGCATTGTGATGTTCCACACAACGATAGAAAACGCAGTGAGACAGTAGTAGTAGATTTAGTCGACTAACAATCTGTGTGCGATCCAATTGACTAGATTTGATGGCCATAATTGCCTTTATCAAGGCTTTACGACGAGAAAATCGTCGTCTTTCTCCAACCTCGCCATGGCCCCGGCTTCCAAGGTGAGCTCGACGTCGATGCTCCGACCGCCTTCCCTGCCCGGGTATAAGTAGACCATGCCGTCGAACTTGTTGTTGGAGCCGCTGCGGACGCGCTCCGGCTTTCCGAAGCCGAAATCAACATCGTAGACCTTGAACCTGGGAGAGCTGCCCACCGCCACGCAGTTCATACCGGCGTCGCTGTAGTAGAACAGCTTCGGCGCCGCCTCGTACTCCTCCAGCCTCTTCTTGATCGCCTCCGCATTGTGCGCCTCGATCACCTAGCGAAAGGGGATTTATTTTCTCGATTTGGTGGGAGAACAGAGGAATGAGCTCTGTTTACAAATAGATACCTGTTGTAGCATTCCGGCGGCGAACTCATGTGGGCTTCCGAGCAGCAAGCCGGCGGCAGTGCCGGTGAATATGGCTTGGATGAGGTTGCCGAAGTAGGCTTCCGGCATGGGGGGATCGACGCGGGAGCGGCAGTCTGCGAAGATGGCAAAGACGGTGATGTCCTCCGGCTTGAGCGAGCGCGCGCGGCTGACGGATCTCCACACGTGAGCCCCCAGCGACTGGAAGGTAGACAGGGGCTTGGCCGCCGGCGGGAGCCCGGCGTTGGCGCGGGTCTTGAGGAGGTCGAGGGTGGCCTCGGAAAAGGAGAACACGCGCGCTACGAGGGGCCTGAGGGGTCCATTGGGGTCGCCGCGCTCGTGCTCGACGGCGGTAGCTGGGAGGACCAACGGTAGGCGGACCGATCGGGCGAGCGTGCGGTCGTGGACAGGCAGGGTCGACACGCAGCCGCCGCGTGAGAGATCAGCCCACGATGACATGAACTGCCACGTGGAATTGCCATCGAGGATGGCGTGGTTGAAGGCGCACCCGATGGCGATGCCGTCGTTGAGCTTCGTGAACTGCACCGCGAGCAGCGGGCGGTGAAGCCCTTCGAGGTTCATGACGCCTGTGTAGGGAACGAGCTTCTGCAGCAGCTCAGCGTTCTCCCCCTCCGCCAGCTCCACCGCCGACACCCCCTCAGCGGCGGCCTCCACCACCTCGGCGCCCACCAGCCCCTCACCCTCGCACTCCACGAACAACACCTTCTCCTCGTCCTGCCTCAGCCGCCCCGCCAACGGGTAATAGTACTCCAGTGCCACCGCCAGCCCTTGCTTCAGCCGCTCCACCGCCTCCCCAAACTCCGCCGCCGGCAGCTTGTACAGCATCAGCTTCTGGTTGTAGTAGAACGTGATGTAAGGCAAATCGAACGTCGCCAACCAACACCTCCCCTTCTCCGGCGCCTTCCCGGGCAGCACCATTACCTTATCGGTGACCGTCACGGCCTCCGCCACCGCCGCTCCGTTCTCCACCGTCATTCTCCACGAAGAGATGGACTAACCGGGGACGGAAATCGCAGTGGAGCAGAGCGGAGGAGGATTGAGGCGACAAATAAATAGGAAGGGAGCAACCGATGAGGCTAATTGCAGCTGGCAAGGCAGCGTGGAGCATTGAAGACGACTGCAGCGGAAGTAGTTCGAGAGCTTAAATGCCTCCTTGAAATACTGAACTGCCATTTAACAGCGGACAGCGGCGAAGGATTATGAACACTGAAATTTCACCTACAAAAGAGGTGCCTTTACTCCATTCATGGCCTTCTCCTGTTATTGTCTTGGCCCACGTCACAGAAGAGAAGACATGGCGAAGCTTCACCTTCATGCCATCTCCTTCTTTCTTTAATCTCTAAGCTATCAGCTTTAAGAACGCATGAATTAAGCTTGCTTATTTTATTCCCATTAAAATCGTTTGAAAATTGAATTTCTTTCGCCATTATCTGGGACTGGTAATTAATTAAGGACCGAACTGGTAACTGTTAAGTGGATATCTGTCCCGAGAAAAGAACGGTTTAGTTGAGCACGAAAGGGAACGTGAAAAAGCAGGTAGGTCTGGTCTGCTTCTTTGGCCGGTAATTGCCGTTATTCGATGCCAGTTTCCGCCGGATCGAAAAATATCGACGTAGATGCAGTTTTTTTTTTAATATTAGCACCGGTGTTTAAATTTTTGGCCCGATTAATTTATAGAGACGGTCAATCATATTCTAAGCTAGAAGAAATTAGAACCTTAGTGGATTTTCACCAATCACTTAGTTAAATCAAAAAAGTATTTACAATTTTTTTAATAGATCAGTTCGAATTTCATAGTTATATTATCCCTAAAAGACTATCTAAAGCTGAAGTTATATTTCATTCATCAGATGAATTTTTATAGATTCATCCCTATAAATTTTTTAAAATTTATTATCAGTAGATAATTAAATTTTATTTTTACCTCACTGTCTGCTGAACCGTGCCCTTGAAATAAATTCCGCCACGCGTTGCCTCTCAACAGCTTTTTTTTTTTTTTTTTTTATAGGACTAGCCATCGCCCGCGGCCACCTGATATGTATAAATTTTATATAAATATTTTAAAATTGAAGAATTTAAAACGCGTGGCGGAAGGTTAAGAGGTATAAAATCTAACAGTTAGATTACAGTTAGAAAATTATGACCAAAATAAATAATCTATAATAATAATAATAATAAATCATATAGGGCAGCAGGCACTCTGTATTTCAAGAATATTTTTATAATATTTTTTCTTTAAAAAAAAATCAAAACCTACTAAGAAGAATTTTTTTGGGATATGTACTTTTTTGATTTTTTTTTCTTTTCAAAATAAGATGCTCTAATAATCAAAATATAGGGTGAGCTTTTGTTTTATTTCCCCTCAAAATTATATATTAATCATATTTTGAAATAATATCGTAGATTATCAACAGGGTTTTTATGTAAAGCATTTTCATTGCAGGTTTTATTTCAATCGGCTCTATAATTATTATAAGGAAGATAAATTTATTAGTCATCTAACTTTATAATAAAAAATATAAAATTATCACATTAACTGTCCTCTTCAGTTCATCAGGATCCAATAAGTCAGTATAGGATGAAGAATCTAGAGAAAATCTTGGACAATGAACTTATAGAGATTAATCCTCGCTCATTATAGGTGTATTATCCTGTACTAACTAAGTTAGGATAGACCCGAAATTGTCATCTGACTTTACAGTGAAGGATAAACACATGTTAAGTAGGGTGAGGTAGGTAGGTGTTCTGTAGGAAATTAGGTATCCGTCCATGTTCTACAATTAGTACTTCTTTCCAACATTTTCGTAAATTCTTTCCATAAATAACCCCAAACGTGTTAGGCCCATTGTCTTGGATCCCATTAATGGGCCCCCTATAATTTATATCGCGCACCCTATTAATTCTATCATAAATAAGTTATATCATTTAAATTAATATATATTCATATATAGGATGACGAATTAGTTAAACTTTGTAAAAAGATAAATTGTATGAAAATTATTAATATTTTTTTATAAAAATAAATTAATATTATTTATATATTCTTACATCTGAATATGGGTAGGGCCAAATGATGGTCGATAGTATATATAAAGAATTTATTCGTAGATTTTAATTTATTAGTTACCCTATCTCATATCACATCCACATTTGAAGGAATACTTGTCAAACCTTGCCTATGTCATATTAGGTACACGACAATCTTAATAGGGAACTCCTGTGTGACTGTGCATATGCGATGCTGTCATGAGTTGTTAGTGGCCATTTAACGGCCAATTTTTTTTTTAGTGCAGATGAAACTATAAATTAATCCTTGAATTTTAGAAAGATGTTGACACAGTTAATTATGATCAAATTTAATCAAAAAATCTGACTGAATTATGGTTACTAGCTTCGTGGTCGGAATCCGACTGTGATCGAACTAGACTTGGATTCCAGCTCAACTATGATAGGATTTCAGTCACAATTCGGTCAGAATCTGGCTAAATCGTGATCTCCATCGTGCGACCGTTGACAACTGCAATTGACTAGATTTCGACCGAATTGTGGCCGAATTACAGTCGGAATCCAGTCGTAATTGGGGCACAATTGAAGTTTGGTTCGATCATAATTGAAATCTGACGATTGAAGCGTCGACAATAGAGAAATTACTGTTAGTCACATATGATCACGCGAGATAGGGAACATAGAATATACATGGCAAAGGTTACTTATAAAAAAAATATGGAATCGTCACAGTAATGATCCCTCACCGCTGCTCCTACGTGTGGAGAGGAGTAAATTAGGATCCTAAGTGATGAGTGCAGAAATGTAGAGTCATCGATAGCCTGACGGTGAAATCTAAAAATTGACCCATTGCCCTTTCAAATTTTAATACAGCTGTACTGACTATCTAGGTTAGTCCTGAGAACTTAAGCAAATGTTATATAGGATGGATGAAACGGAAGAGAATATGAATCCACGTGGTTTTAAAAGAACTCGGCTAATACTGTATATAGATCACCATTAGAGAAGGTGGCTAAAGTTAATTTTGACTTAACCTCGAATCCAAACTCATTAAGAGTTTAGCGAGACTTATTAATCAAGTTTTCGAGAGGTTATAATGAGATGCAACGATTATTTTATTTATCTTCAGATCAATATAAAAATAATATTTCAAATAATAAAAAAAAGGTATTATTTTTTTTTTCATTACTATTTTATTTTTCGTTCTATTTGTTCTTTCCCCCACTCCGTCTATATCAATCCTCCTGTGCATCTTTGATTTCATGTCCAACTTAAAATTCTAGTGGGTCCCTTGCGGTCCTCATTTTTAGAGTACTTATTATACCACAATGTGGGCCCCAAGTGACCATCTCCCTACGTCTCTCATCTACCAAGTGGACACCCTACAAATCAATTTGATTTAACTAGAGAATATGATTAAGAGAGATAAAATATATTTTTTTTGAAGAAAAAAAAAGTTTAAATATCAGGTGTTCTATGTATATTTTTATTTGTGGGTAAGATTATAAAATGAATTAAATTTGGTA
>JBAMHZ010000023.1:1699745-1710641 GCA_037177395.1 Alpinia galanga | reverse complement strand
AGATAATTAGTACAGAAATATAAAGTTATCAGTAGCCTAATGGTAAAACTTAGAAATCAATCCCTTATCCTTTCAGACTTTAATACGGCTATACTAGCCGTCCGAGTAAGCCCTGGGAACTAATCAACTCCTGAATCCTAGGAAGATTTTGAAGTTGTCGATTGTGGCTAGATTCGATTGAAATCCAATCGAATTATAGTCATCAGCGTCGCAATCGGAATCCGGTTGTGGTTGAGCTGAACTCAGATTTCAACTAGACTGCAGCCAGATTTTAATTGTGATTCGATCATGATAGCTAGAGTCAGCCCTGGACCAGGCCTATTGGGGTGACCGCCAATGTCCAAAAATTTTAAAGTTTAATAGAGTATTTTTATTAGGGCCTAAAATTTTTTAAAAACTCGATATTACCTTAAATTAGAGTTAAAAATGTTAAAACTCGGCCAGGGTCTTTTTTATCGCATGGATCGGCTCTGACGACAGCCATTGTAAACCGCTGCCGATAGCGATTGATTGGATTACGGTCGAATCACATCTGAAATCTAGTCGTGGTCGGGCCGTAATTGGAGTTCAATTCAACCGCGGTTGAAATTTAACGGTTAAAATGTTGACAGTGGAGAGTTACTATTAGTCATGTATGATCGCACGAGATAGATCATTATTAGAGAAAGTCAAATAGGCTAAAGTTAATTTTGACCTAACCTCGAATCCAAACTCATTAAGAGTTTAGCCAGACTTATTAATCAAGTTTTCGAGAGGTTATAAGGAGATGCAACAATTATTTTATTTATCTTCAGATCAATATAAAAATAATATTTTCAAATAATAAAAAGGTATATATTTTTTTTTTCATTACTATTTTATTTTTCGTTCTATTTGTTCGTTCCCCACTCCGTCTATATCAATCCTCCTGTGCATCTTTTATTTCATGTCTAACTTAAAATTCTAGTGGGTCCCTTGCGGTCCAGAGTCCTTATTGTACCACAATGTGGGCCCCAAGTGGCCATCATCTCCCTACGTCTCTCATCTACCAAGTGGACACCCAAACAAAGTAAACATGCTTGTAAGAATGATTAGATTATACAAATCAATTTGATTTAACTGGAAAATATGATTAAGAGAGATAAAAATATATTTTTTTTAAAGAATTTTTTTTTTAATTATTTTGACCTATGAGTTAGGCCGGGACCAGGGGTTCTATGTATATTTTTATTTGTGGGTAAGATTATAAAATGAATTAAATTTGGTAAAAATTTATTTAATATCTATAAATTGTAATTAAAAATATTGTTGTGTGTGTTTTTTTAATTGGACAATTGTAGCAACGGGCGTACCATCTGATGCAATCGAGGGGCGTGGGCGCGCTGGATCCTACTCATCGCTGACCCATCGATTCCAACCGCTGAACGGTTTCCGACTCCCAGTGCGAAACGCGCGTGAGCTGCTGCCGTCGGATCGAGATCGGGCGATGCCTGCACTCCGCCCCTTCGGGCCCGACGAGGCGTGAGAGAGTGGCAGCAGGTACCAGCTCACACGGTGGAGGCGCGTCTGAAAGTCGTTGGACTTGACTATAAACGAGGAAGCGAGGGAGGGAGGGAGTGGAGTGGAGGAAAGAGGAACGCCGTCTGCCCGCCGATTCCCTGGCCTTCGGTGGCGACTCGTCTGCAACCTTTTTTTTTTTATATATATAAAAAAAAATTCTTTCGGGTTTCAGCTCAGCGTCCTCTTTTGATTCTTCGTGTATCTGGAGGTTAGTGTTTTCCAGCTAATTTTGTGGATTATCCTATTGATGGTTGTCGATCGATCTGCACCTTTCTTTTTTCTACTGAAATGCTACAGTTGATGGATACGGATTATGATTTCCATGACTAAAATTGGATTTTTTTTTAAAAGGTGTATATTGAAATTCATAGAAGTGTTGCTCCGTTCACGTTTGCGTGGATTGGATGATTGGAAATTTTTGGATTTTCTTATTTGTAAGCTTGGAATTGTGGTGCAATTTTGGCTGCAGCTTGGTCAGTTCTTATATTTTCCATTAAGCGTCCTTGAAATAGCTGTTAGGGGTTATTTCACTTTAGAACTACAGAAAGTTATGAAATTTTGATCAGATGTGAGATCGCACCCACTCTGATCTATCGGTATTCAGTTGTAAGCAACTGTTCCTTCACTTCAACTCCTTTTTTGCTCGTTCTTTCTTTGTTTTGATTGAAATAAGAATAAAGGAAAGCAGTGATAGAGATTTCTCAACTGTTTCTTTTTCAGAAAATGAGCTATCAGAATTTCTGCTGGACTCTCAAACTTTTTTTGTAAGAGCGAGATTTATACACTGATACATCCTATGTCACATATTAGCTGAGGAAAAGTTTAACAACCCTTTAATTAGATTCTAATTTATGTGCAATACAGTTGTGATCTTGTTCTAGATACTTAACAATACAATTTCCAAACAGTAAAACTTCATCAAACTCTTTTTTAAGTAACAAATAAGAATGTTCAGAACCATGTTGATGTCTATGAAGGAATTTCTACTTATTGTTCAATTTTCTCATTCAAAGGTTTAATTTGCAGCAGATTGATTTAATAAACTTATCAATGCCAAATACATCACCTCGTTTTGTTGCACGTTGTTCTATTAAGATGGTTGTGTATGTCTTCTTTCATGTGCATATGCTAAGAATGTCAAACACTTATGTTAAGATGCATGATGCATGCTGCTCTATATTTATGGTCGTGTTGATCTGCTTCTGTTTTCATTTTCTCTCCTCAATGGATGGTGTGAATTGTCTTGTTAGTGCTTACATTTGCTTAATTTAAAATTGTTTAATGTGTCTTCCTTTTGGGGTATAGGGCTTCACATGCAAGGGATGGCTCTGACATGTTCGAGATACACAGCCTATTGTGATTGAAGTATTCTTCTGATGCAATAAATAACCCCAGGAAGGGTAATTTAATTTTCTTTGCTTCCACATAGTTGCCTTACATCCAATGGCTGCTTATGAACATGACTCTGAAGCTTATCAGTGGGGATTTGGTATTTTTTACCCATTCCCAAACCCTCCATACTCTGGAGGCAGGATTGACCAGGAGACTACCTTTTGTTCGAACTGTTGTGCTAGAGAAGGTATGTTGAGAATCCATGCTAGTGTTGGCATGATCCTCTTTTGTGTGCCTGTACTAGGACTGATTTTTTCAAGCTTTTGATGCAGATACATCCAGAGCTGCATGTGAAGAACATACGAATGCACCTATTTTCACACAAAATCTGTTTGAACCATATACAAGAGAGTACAACTTAGGTTGAAGTGAATTATTTTCTTTCTGTTTTTATTGTGCTAATGGTATATGGCAATATTTATATTGATTAAAAACTTTTGCTCATACGTGTAGTGGCTGAGAAGGGACATGAAGGTATGAATGAAACTGGACCCTTTAGTTTATGCTCTTGTCCTGGAGGCTACTCTTATGGGAGAGAGGTTCCATTGGAAATATCAGATGAATATTCTGTTGTTCATGGAGAAGTTGGAAGGAGGTTAAATCAGATGCATCCAATCCCTGTAAGAGCCTGATATTTTAATTTTACCTATTTGCTATTCTGATAGGTTCAATGTGAAAAAGCATTTCATATTCATTTTTCATTAATTTAATGCTCTTGGCATGTTATACGGTGTTAGGCCAACTTTTATGAGATGATAAATGTACAATTTGAGGATATTAATCATTAAACTTACAGTGATATCATGGCAATGTTTGTATTGCTATGTTTTGCTACTATAATTAAAATATCTTGTCACCTTTGTATTACTTACGATGCTAGAGTTGAATCAATTAGAGCAGAATCTATCGGGAGTAGAGAGAGCCAAAGAAAACAACAGTCAAGTAGTAATAGAAAATTGATTTAATTAAGTCCAACATTACCAATGGTATCATCTTGACCATAGTAAAGGGATAAATTTCATATAACAGGCCCCAAATAGTTAGGACAAAGATGCTTGATTATGCCGATGAAGTATTACTAATGACATTGCCTTGAAGAACCATTCCAAGCTAAATCAGTTTATGAACATGTAATGGAGTTACAACTAACAACCAAGCTCACCATGGTAGTTTGAGATAGCAATGTGGGTCTAATTAGTTCCACACTCAGATGTAGGGCTAGACTTTGAGCAATTGCGTTATACTTCACTGGGAGATTTATTTTTTTGGTGGTATAATAAATGTTGCTTGCTAGTGAATCACAACCTCTCTTTTCATAGATTAGGCACATAATAGATACTATTGGTTATCTGTGTCTTACTTTTTCTATAAAAGAACCTTGTCTATTAGTATTTATTACAAGGATGTAATATTATTGTGGCTTGGTTTATGCAGCATGTCCCTCGAATAAATGGAGACGTTCCTTCTTTTGACGAAGCGACTTCTGATCATCAAAGGCTCTTAGAAAGGTACATCTCTTTTGTGTTATTTGTTTCTATGAGATCTGTGATAATTTTAGTACCATGTCCATTCTCTCCAAGAGTGGAAATAACATTCAATAGCGCAGCTTGTTTATACCTTGAGGTTGGCTTTTGCAATGCATTTTGTGTTAGGGTTAAAATTGAGGATAACTTCAGCTGATATTCTTACCTTTATCAGGCAAGGAGTCAAATACTGGCCAAGTACTTGTCTCCGCACTCTTTTTCACTGATAAAAATACCAGTCGGTATGTAGTTTACCAACTAGTATTTGAATCCCGATATCATGTACCATTATTTGGATAGATCTTCTCTTCCATGCTGACTGGTCTTTGAATCTTGGACATCTAATGCAACAATATGGTATTTGAATCCTTTGATATCTAATGCCACAATCTAGATAAATCATATTCCAACCTCTTCTTTCTTGAAACTGAGATTGAAGGTCTAGAGTTCTGCAGTTCTGAAGAATGAAGACTGAACTTTTGGTTCTAATCAAGTCCTATAATTTCATACATTGTTTTTTTTTTTTATGTGGATACCTCTCTGTTCCTTGTTAATTTTCCTATAGGTTATGGTTATCCTAATGAAAACCATGTAAAAGCCTTGATTGTTGTTACTCAGGTGTTTTAAGCAATAAATTCCCTTAAGAAGTAAAGAAACTTTCCTGCACAGAAACCAGTACTATTATCTGTTAGAATAAGCAAACATACAAAGATCTGACTCAGCCATTTTATCTTTCACTATAGTATTATTGTGGAAGAAAACATTCTGATTGAGATGGGCTGCTCCTTGAAAAGGAAAGAAAACAACGAAAGATATGAAACTACCAGATCTACATCCAATGTCTAAGATAGAGAGTTTAACTAGTTTCATACACTAGTATATCTGCTCCTGTAAACTATGGATGCTGATTTTGTGTTCCGAGGACTATGTCAGTGGAATAACATGTGTTAGATTGCTAAGCACATGATGAATTTTTTTAGGGATGTATTTATTTTGACTATCAAGGTTTTCCTATTAATTATAGCTGGGAAGGAATAAAATAAAGGTCATGAATTTTCTCTTCCAATTTCTGATGTACCTTTTAATCATTTTCACGTCCCATTGAGGAGGTAAAACCAATAAACATTTCCTTTTTGATTCATCTCTAGAGTTGAATACCTCATTCATGTTTTGGATCTGACCTATAGGAGTCAATATGAATACAAATCCCCTCATAAGCACAATTTGACTCAATTAATAGCTTGAATTTTTTTTAAAAAAAAATTAGGCTTCTAATTAAAAATTGGTGTAATTTGTATTTCTTTTTGTTCTACAGTTGGGATATTAGATGCAATGAATAAAAATGACAATGAAACATGATAAGAATGTGTTTATCTGAACTTAAAGTACCTAGAAATGAAAATTTGTGATAGGTACACATAGTTTCACATAACAAATTTTATAATGTTATTACCTTTATCTTCAACGAATGTTATCCAACAATCAGGAGTCTCCATTAGTCAGTAATAAGTGTCCACAAGTCATCTGCTCAAACCCCTTAAAAGTGTGAAAAAGTATATCTTCCAATTGTGTTAACGATAGATGTTCAACATATAAATTGGCAAGCCAATTAACCAAGGTCATTGTATATACGTCCAGTTAATATCTCATCCTCAACTTCCTCTATATGATTGTTGGGGTTTCCTTATTATTCAGGTTGCAATTGTATGACTTGGTTGAACGCAAGGTCCAAGGAGATGGTAATTGTCAGGTTAGTCCTTGTAATTTGAACATGTTCATTTTATCTTCTACTTCAAGACAAATTAAATGGTATGCACTGTACATGCTTGTACTTGTAACCTCCATCCTACCTGGACATTGTCACAGTTGATTGCCAAATAAGTTTGCCAATTGGATTAGTGTTCAATGTTATGATGATTCTTTCTTGTTGACTTGAAGATCCACTAGTTATTTCTACATTGTCTTTTTGTGAATATACTTTTGTTTTTTTTTTAAAGAAGCTTGCCAGATTTGAATTCATTTTTTTTTCAGGGAAGTTAGCGCAGAAATTCCCTCTAGCTGAATGATTCATTATCGATGCCAAATCATGACATCATTTCTCTGATTTCATTGCACTTGACCCATTTAACTGCAACATTAAGAAATATACCAATGCCATATCCAAGGATTAATATCACACAGAAACAACTTGAAACTAGCACTTGACCTATTTAATTGCAACATCAATAAATATATCAGTTCCATAGCCAAGGGTTAATATTACATAGAAACTACTTGAAAATAAATTCTGACTCAATGCATTGCATGCATATGGTTTCATTTTTGAGTTAATTTTATTTTAATAATTATTATTATTATCAAAATTTTAATTAATTCATTAATAACTGAATAGTAACTTTGAATTATATCTAAATTGGTTTTGATGTTTTGATTTGGGTTCAATAGGAAATCACAATAAGCTCCATTGCTGGGATTAGGGTTTTATTGATTAGGATTGTTATTCAACTTAAATTTTTTGTACTAATTTAGTTTGAATTAGTTGCTAATTCAACTTGGTTCCAGTGTAGATAAATTAATTTTGATCTTGATAAAATGGGATGGGAGGAGGATACTGTTGATTGATTCCTCATGATGTCCTCACGTCCACACAAGATCAAATTAGTAGGGTGAGAATGAAACAAGAGAGATCCAACGTGGTCCAATAACCACTAGAGGGTGTGGTTAGATTGCTAGGGCCATAATCATATCATTTAAAAATGATTGTTATTTGGCGGTGCAGGCAAAAGATTCAATCATATGATTAATTCGATTTTAATTTTGGTCTACAAATAGAATGTAAATTTTTGCCTATATTGGTCCTCAGAACAAGATTTGAAATCATGTTCCTTCCAATATATGTTATTAACAAGGAAATATATTCATGGTGTGAGTGAACTTTGATACATGGTCTCCTATTCGCTTGATGTTCAACACTCATATCTAAAGCTTAGACCGAGATTATTTGGACGATGGCAAAAATGAACTAGATTCCTCTTGATTTCCGATAATAAAATTGCAACTAGCTACTTTTTGACACAGAGAATCACAAGCTCTAATTCTGGCCATACTTGCTTCTCAAGGCCTTGTTAGCCAAAATAATCATAGAAAGGATTGCTTGTTGTTGCCTCTTCCTTTCTCACCTTAAACACCTATGAAGAAGCCAACCACTTAAAGAAGGCTACAATTGCATCGTAATAGGTGTTGCTTTAAAATTGTCTTGCAAGATTGGCCTTCAAAGAGAAGCCACTGATCTCTTCAAATTATTGAGGGTCACTTTGATGCTCACAAAATAAAGTTTAAAGGGCAGTCTGATGCATGAAGCTCCCATCAATATCGGTCTCAAGGAATGAGTCTATTATACACAGTCTTACCTATTAGGAGTATTGGGAATACAATTAAAATCCCACATTGGTAAGACATAGAAAAGATCATGTGCTTATAAGATAAAAAGATATCTCTATTGGGATGAGAGTAAAGTCCAAAAATAAAACCATGAGGGCTTAAGCCCAAAGTAGAAAATATCATATCATTGTGGAGATATGTGAATCTTATAGGCACCAATAATTGGTATCAGAGTCATGGTTCATGTCAAGACATGTACCTCGAACGAAGAAAATGGGGCTCCCATATATATCCAGATCAAGAGAACCAGATATCAGACAGGAAATCCAGTTGGATCAAAAGGATCGGACAACTGGCAAGAAGTCCAGTTGGGTCAGGAGGACTAGACAATTGACAGGAAGACATGATGGGTTGAGGATTGAACATCAAGCAAAGGGAGTCCTTCGAGGACGGATAGGCTTGAGAGGGGACTCAATGTGGTCTTTTATTTTAGGGGGAATTGTTAGGAGCATTGAGAATACAATCAAAGTTCCACATTGATAAGATATGATAAATATCATGTGCTTATAAGATAAAAAGATATCTCCGTTGGTATGAGGCGTTTTGGTAAAATCCAAAAATAAAACCATAAGGGCTTAGGCCCAGAGTGGACAATATCATTCCATTGTGGAGATATATTAATCTTATAGGCACTAATATTACCCTGCATAGCAAGAAGTTGTTTTGATGACTCATACTCATGACATGTATGCCACATAACAATAACTTTACAATTACACAAAGCATAGTTTAAAATTTTGATCCGTGCGAAGGTTTTGGTCCGTGATGGGAACGATACAAGTTTAGTACCGTATCGTGTCATATCATACAAAGTCACCCACGGGACCTTACGCGAGATCGCCTGCAGCCATGGGAGGCACCCTACGGCCTTGCACGAGGAGCCCTACAGCTGTGAGGTCATAAGATCCACCCCGCAACCACGAGGCCTCTCATGGCCTCGTACGAGGCGTCATGCGGCTGTGAGGCCTCTGCAAGGCGCTCTGTGGCCGCGAGGCTTCGCGCAAGGCATCACGGACGTGTGTTGGCATCCGTGCATGCCAGTCGGTGGACGAAATGAAATTTTTCGCCCGTGCCGATCAATATGATACAATATTTTAAACTATGACACTAAGGCTCCCCTTCATAGGTAAGGCCAAGTAACACAATAATCTCATAAGGGTTGACACGGTTTGGTTTACCATTTCATAGGTAAAGCCATCCTCAAATTGGATTTTTTTTTGTTTGAAAAAATTAACTGAAATCCAAAAACAAAGCCAAAATGATTTGGGTTGAATCTAAATAAAAAATTTCAAGTCGGTTTCAGTTTGGTCCGGTATAAATTGATTTTTTTAATTAAAAAAATCACAAGCCAAGGTAATACTATGTTTCTTAGCAACCTATTGTTAAATTAATAGGAATTAATCATTGCAATATCTACTATTCTCTAAACAATTAAAATAACATAGACAAGAATAAAAAACATATTAAATCATTTACTAAGTGTTACTATGGTTAATGTGGAAGTATATATGTATACTTAAAACTTGGTTCGATTTTATCGGCTTCATTGGATGTAAATTAGATTGAACCCAAAAAGATTGACTATTTTCACTGTAAATCAAACCAAATTTTTTGAATTGGCTTGATTCAGTTTATTGGTTTTCTGGCTAAACATTCACATGCCCCTACAACCTCATGATAAAACTGCACATGAAAAATTCTGCAGAGAGAAGGGACAATTTTTGAATAAGAGGTCATTCATTCTTTCATATAACATATGATTTACATCAATTATACTAGTTTGGGCTCAATTGAGATAATCTCAGCAGTATATGTACAGTGATGGACTGGTAAAACAATGAATGAAGTAGGAGTAGAGGTAGTTTTGCTATGGATAATGTCTTTGGTAATCTTTAAGACCCAGGCATGTCACTTTACCACACGAAGGAGTCATGCCAAAGCTCATAAAGAGGAGTTGAGTCACAGAGATTGGTTCACAAGGAAACTGGACCTACACGAAATTCAAAGAGAGATGGGACCACATATTGTGTAAGAGGTCTTCGCAAGAAGAAAACATTTTATTTACAACTTCTATTACTTTTCAAGAAGATTAACTTTATGTTTCATGGATTTAGTGTGTTAAATATGTCGCCATTGAGAAAGTGGAGGCATGCTCTTGATTACAATAATACATTTTTCATGTGTGAAGTCTTTGTTTTCTATTAATGAGCTCAACTCCCTTCTCTTCTCCATCCCGACCTTCTCAGATCATACCATAGATCATAATAGGAGGATGACAATAACTACCAATAAAAGTCTTGATTATAAAGTTTTCAAGATGTAGGTACCAAGCTGTGGTTTTGATGCTCGATTAGAGCTCCTGTCACAAAGGAAGAAAATTACCTTTACATTGATCTTCTAAAATTTTGCAAAAACATGAGTAACAAATTTATTTGGTATGAGTATGTTCAATACTGAAATTTCAATTTAACAACTGCAAAAATGTGACGGGCATTGTCAGCTACACAATGATCTCTAAAATTCTGCACTGTGGTGCAAAGAATCAAATTAAGGCAAATACAGAACCTCACATCATGCCAAATCCTTTCATGATGACTAACTGGATTTAGACAAAGAACCACTTCTAATAAAAGGTGGTCATCATTTTAAATTAGCTTTTTCTAATTTTGATCTTTTTTCTATATCATTTTTTAAGAAAAATAAACTAACATATCTAAGTGCATGTTTTTTTCTTCAGTTCCGAGCACTTTCTGACCAATTATATCAAACACCTGAACATCATGAGTTTGTCAGACAGCAAGTTGTTGAACAGGTTGATTTTTCAGTCAGGTCTTCATTACCTTCTTTCCACTTTTGACATGTTTCATTATCACCTCATATTTATATTTTCAGCTAAAATCTCGTTCTGACATTTATGAGGGATATGTTCCAATGGCATATAGTGACTACCTCAAAAAGATTTCAGGGTATGCACTTTTTATTAAGGTTATTTATTCTCTGT
>JBAMHZ010000023.1:1683700-1699645 GCA_037177395.1 Alpinia galanga | reverse complement strand
GATGTACCCATTCGTACCGGAACCCCTCGGTGTCTGGAGCCCTATCCCGTTATACATCTCCTGCAACTCGTTCCGCAGCGGTGTCTGATCGGCGAAGAAAATCCCAGCGGAAGGGAGAGCGAGAAGAAGAGATCAGTAAACGGTTGGTCAAAATAAACGGCAGATTATCGGATCGGTAGAACAGCGAGGCGAACACCTGAGCCGAACCGGACATTTGAGCCGGGTTGATAAATATCTACTAAAATCATAAAATTAAAATTGGCCCAGCCCACCATGGTTCATAGAATACAAGAGATCAGTATACATTTAGGGCATGTTTAGTTGCATATAATTTACCTTGTAATATAATCTAGATTATATTATAATATACTTTGTAATCTAGATTACAAAAGAAGCTATATATATTATAATCTGGATTACAAACTAAAATCTATGTAATCAAGATTACATTACAAGGTCAACACAGGCCGACTGTCGCCGGCCAACAGGTGACGGCTGCGGCGGCGATCGACCGGTGGTGGTAAGAATGAATACTAAATAATCGAATGTAATCATTTTTATAATCAAAGATTACATTGTAAATCGTAATCAAACATAGTAATATAATACACATTATATTATACTATAGCGTATCAAACATAGCATTAGAGCTCTCCAACTACAGTATAAACAGTAAATTATTTATATAGTCTTTTTTATATTTTTATAATTTAATTTTTAATTACGGAGAATAATCAATGAAATCGGATCGTTGTTCGAAGAATTAAATACTTAATGTCAATGAAAAAAAAATCATACATTTAAATACTTAACAATCGAATTTACATCAATTTCCAAATAACATAATATACAGTGAGTTACCGCCGGAAGGCCAACCTATGCCTACTTCGTGGTCCTCTAAACCATTGCAACTGAATCGACAAAAATATATCTGTTTACTGTCTAAGGACTAATTCACCACATTGCTCCTCCATTCGCGCTCCGCCCCAGGAAAAGCAGCTTCCACCGCACAGCATAACGTAAGTAGGGAGGTACGTGCATGGCTATAATAGGAGGAGGGAGGGTTCTTCTTGTTTGCATTTCGTTTATTCTAACTTAGCTATTGTTTTTGCGACGATGGACTCTTCTGTTTCACAATCCTTTCCTCTAGCAGCAGTGGCCGTGGACAAGGATAAGAGCAGCCAAGGAGCGTTGAAATGGGCCCTCGATAATGTCGCAGTCAAGGGCCAAACCCTCATCCTCATTCACGTCAACACTCGTGGCTTTTCGCGTAAGCTGTGTTTGTCTTAATTGCTTCCTTCTACACCTTCTCTTGAAAGATATCCAAGGTTAAACTGAGTTTTGTTAAGAAATAATCATCGCAAAGGAAGAACTAAAAAAGAGTGATTATCTAATGCCAAAATTCAACTCATTTTTTTGTGATTTTCGATGAAATAATGCAGCGGAAAGCGTGCGCAGGGAAATACTTACTCCCTTTCGATGTTTCTGCACGAGAAAAGATGTGAGTAACTTCGTTCCTTTAAATGCAGGAACAGAATCGACAGAAAAAAGATGTTGACAAAGTCAGTTTTTCACATAAAATGTACTGATCGATCTTTTGGCTTGGTTTGAGTATTCAACAGATCAAAGTCATGGATATGATCTTGGAGGGCACTGATGTAGCTAAGACCGTAGTGGAGTTCATCTCTCAGTCGGGGATGGACAAACTAGTCGTCGGAGCATCAAGAGGAGGCTTTGTGAGGTATCTCAACAATCTAAGATTAAGCACTGCTCTGACAAAGAGGACATCGACACAAAAATGTTCTTACTGTTTGTATACTACCAGATCATTCAGAAACTTGGACATCAGCGCCAACATTTACAAAACCGTGCCTGATTTCTGCACTGCTTATGTGATAAGCAAAGGCAAGCCGTCCTCTGTTAAAAATGCCATCCGACCAGCTCCCACCGTTTCGCCTTTAAGAATCCAACTCCAGAAACAAGCCAACACAGATCAACCAAATCAACAGGAGAAGAAAGGTATAATGATGGACTTGCCTTGTCATTTGGCTGAACTAGTTTCTTGAACAACTGAAGTAGGCGTATATTTGTCAGGTGATGCTGCAGTTGGGAATCTGAATAGAGAAACAGAATCAATCACGTAAGATAAGCAACGCCATAAACAAGTAAGATAGTTGTCAGTTTTTCCTCTCGTCTTACCTCTTTGTTTAAATGCCTTCAAACAGGTCACCGTTGACCAGAGGGACATATACACAGACCAGAAAGTCCGATGTAGATTTGATGTCGGGCAGTGACATATCATTTGTAAGCAATGGCAGGAGGAGCACTGATCAGGTCTTCCCTCCGAGGATCTCTTGTTTGTCTGACAGCCTGGGTCACAACGTTGAGTCTCGGCAGTCACCTCGCAAATCTGTGGGTGTTCATTCCGTTATGGGCGGGTACTCTTATTTTTCTCAGGAGAGCTTCTCGTCTGACGCATCGGTACGTGAATACAATTAGAAAAGAAATGTAGGAAGCACAATTTGCGGCGACCGATTCGAAGTTTTGTGCGTGATCGCTTGAATGCCTCGGAACTTGCAGGAATATGCAGAAGCAGAGATAAATAGACTGAAACTAGAACTCAAGCAGACAATGGACATGTACAACGCCGCTTGTAAGGAAGCGCTTCTGGCTAAACAGAAGGTAATTAATTTCCCTAAAAAAAGCTAGCGGAATTGACTTCTTTGTCTGATAAATAAATCTTGCGCAGGCAATGGAGCTCCATCACTCGAAGATGGAGGGAAAACAAAGGCTCGAAAAGGCCCGACTCGCGGAAGAAGCTGCCTTGGTTCTGGTAGAGAAGGAGAAAGCAAAGTGCAAGGCGGCACTGGAAGCAGCTGAAGCAGCCCAAAGGAAGGCAGAACTGGAAGTGCAGAAAAGGAGAGAAGTGGAGATAAAGGCCTTGAAATAATCCCTCGAATTCGTTTGTGCAAACAGACACAAGGTATAGGAGATACAAGATCGAAGAGATAGAGGAAGCCACGGAGTACTTTGCCATGAACAAAAAGATTGGAGAAGGCGGGTACGGTCCCGTCTACAAATGCTATCTCGATCACACGCCTGTTGCTGTCAAGGTACTGCGACCGGATGCAGCCCAGGGGAGGTCTCAGTTTCAGCACGAGGTGAGCATGTTCAAGCCATAGAAATCACAAACACAGATATGAATTCAGATACATTCGTGTTCATTTTGGCACACAGGTTGAAATTCTTAGTTGCATCCGGCACCCAAACATGGTCCTCCTCCTCGGTGCTTGCCCAGAGTACGGTTGCCTGGTGTACGAGTACATGGCCAATGGGAGCTTAGAGGATCGCTTATTCCGGCGTGGGAACACACCGCCCATTCCCTGGCAGTATCGGTTCCGCATTGCCGCAGAGATCGCCACATGCCTGCTATTCCTCCACCAAACAAAGCCAGAGCCTCTGGTTCACAGGGACTTGAAGCCTGCAAACATCCTTCTCAATCAGAACTACACCAGCAAAATAAGCGACGTCGGCCTGGCTCGTCTTCTCCCACCCTCCGTGGCAGACCAAGTCACTCAGTATCGCATGACGACGGCAGCCGGGACGTTCTGCTACATCGACCCAGAGTACCAGCAGACGGGCATGCTCGGCACCAAGTCCGACATTTACTCCTTTGGAATCCTGCTGTTGCAGCTGATCACTGCGAAGCCTCCCATGGGGCTGACCCATCTAGTGGAGCGTTCCATCGAGATGGGAACGTTTCCACAGGTGTTGGATCCCTCCATCCAAAATTGGCCAATCGAGGAAGCTTTGCCGTTTGCCAAGTTAGCACTTGACTGCGCAGAGCTGAGAAGGAAAGACCGGCCGGACCTAGGAACAGTTGTATTGCCGGAGCTCAATAGGCTGAGAGCTTTTGGGGAAGAAAACTTACCGCAATTCGCAGTGGACACCAACATTGCCACCTCATCGTCACACGATCGAGTTTCTGTGCAGGTAAGGCTTTCAGCTCCCTAGACTCGAGCTGCATGTCACTAGATTGAGCGTCCATGACGTTCTCTTTAATTTGCTTCCCATCATTCAGGATATCAGAAGTGGCCCTTTGCACCAGCAATCAGGATATCAGAGCTTCAGCCAATTTAGCGGATCGTCCGTCAACTGAAGCTCATCGAGCACGCCATGGGAATTCAATCATTGAACAGCGATGCAAATATTGTCTCTCCATGCACAGCTGAACGAGTCTCTGCAAATACTCAGCAATCAGTTAGACGTCAAAAAGTTATGGAGATTGTGACAAAGAATCATTCTATATTACTGATGCCCCTTAGTGTGAGTGTTATTGTAATATGTACACAGTTCTCACTGCCGGATCATTTAAGCATGCCTACAATCTATGTTGGATCATTTTCGCTGTTTGGCAATCTATAGCTATAACTGAATGATCCCGGTAACTTAAGACTTGGACTAAATCTGCATGCCCTGGAGAATGTTCTTCATGAGTTAAGTGGCGACTAAAAGGTCCGATATTGTTCTTGTATCTGCATTAAAATTAAACCAGCACAAATGCAATGACTTCACGAAGCATCGATAAAAGAACAAGATCATGTTACGTAGATAGGTGACGGCCTCTAAATGCTTCAAGCACCTACTAAAGCTCCACTAGCAATCACGTAGAAGATCAATCAATCTCTTCGAGTTGTTATTAGACAAACTGAAAATGATCTAATGCACTACTTTGTTGAGCATGATCACTACTATTTTTTTTTTAAAAAAAAATCACCTTAATGAGTCAATTAAGTGGCATATAGTGTAGTCTAATCAGAGGCTAATTGTCAGTGGATAAAATTTAGTTGGGTATTTTCATATTAATGGAAAGAATTGTTTTTTAAAATTTATCCATAACATTTATCCACTTTTTAGCATACTCTTTAATTTTTATTAATATCAAAATATCCTCTCTCCGTGATTTAGATATATTTTAATATTAGGAGGTGCACAGCTTCCTCACAAAGAAGCCTTATAGACCTTCCTCTGCAATGGAGCTTCTTTCTGGCTTGAGTAAGAAAGCTAACAAGAAACTTTCTTCCTTAACAGCTTGTTCATGGCGTTCTCTGTGTTTCCTCTACGACTTCTTCCTCTTCCGCTGCGACCCATTCTTTGTTCAGATCTGTTACTTCCTTCTAATTTCTTCTTTCGGCTTCCTCGCGCTGAGGATTCTCAGGCCGAATAGCAACGCTGAGGAGAGTGAGCCGAAGAATTTGGACCTCCTCTTCAGGTCGATCGGTCTCCGCCTCCACCGTTTCGAGCATGTCCACTGTCGAAATGGAGTCCTTATCCCCAGCCCAGCACTGGGTCCTCGTCGTCCTCATGTTCATTGGCGGCGAGGTTTTCACCTCCGTGCTCGGCCTGCACTTCACCAACCTCAAGCTAAAGCGCGAAAGCCAATCATAGCCTAGTAGTTCTACTTCCATTGACAAAGCTCTAAAGTTCCTGGGCCATGTCGTGTTCTGTTACATCCTCTTCGTCATCCTGAGCGGCGTCTTCACGTCGCTCTACTTCTCTCTCGTCGCCGACGCGAGGACCGTGTTGCGGATGAAGAAGATTAAGATCATCCTTTTCTCCTTCTTTGTAACGGTTTCCTCCTTCACCAACTGCGGCTTAACCCCAAACAACGAGAACATGGCGGCCTTCAAGAGCAATTCTGCTCTGCTCTTAATCCTGATCCCTCAAATCCTAGCCGGTAACATTCTGTTTCCTCCCTGCTTGAGGCTGGCGATTTGGGCGATGAAAAAGACAATGAAGAAGGAGTTCGGAAACATTCTCCGGGGACAGGACGCTGCGAAATACTACAAGCACTTGTTCCCTCGTACTCACTGCATCTACTTGGCGCTCACAGTGGCCGGGTTCGTGATGGTGCAGCTTAATTCTTCTGCTCTGCCAGCAGGAATGGAGCTCGCTAGAGATTTTACACGGGATGAATGCGTTCCGGAAGTTGGTGGCCGCCCTGTTTCAGTCTGTGAACTCCCGGCACGCCGGCGAGTCGGTGTTCGATATCTCCAAGGTGTCGCCGGCGATCTTGGTGCTCTTTGTCGTCATGATGTGAGTCTCTAATATAAAGACTATGATCAAATTACAGAAACATCTCTACAAATTTGCGAATTTGCAGGTACCTGCATCCGTACACTTATTTTGTTCCAGAAAAAAGAGATACTGCTCGGAACTCTTCTAACAACATACGAAGAAAGTTGATTTTGCGGAGCTTGCACCTCTCTCTGCTATGCTTTCCGGTCATCTTTGTCATCTTCATCAGCATCACAGAGAGGAAATCATTTTCGATAGATCCTTTGAATTTTAACATCTTCAACGTCGTACTGGAAGTCATCAGGCTAATATATTTTTTTCTATTCCTTTTTCCATTTAAATTAACATACAAATCAAGCATAATCTTTCGATCGAACAAAAAAAAAATGATGATGATGTTTAGGTGCATCTTTCTTTCAACTGACTTGGGAACAGGATCATTTGGCGAACATGTACCTCGACACGTGGAGACGTTAGAAAAGTCTCCGAAGAAGACGAAGAGTCTACTTTTCTTTGAAATTTACATCGGGTGGGGACGATATATATATATAGAGAGAGAGAGAAGAATGAGATAAAGTGTTGAGAGGACATCGATGTGGAGAAGCTTTACCTCGTACAGAGAATTATATTTTCATGCACAAATATATTGTAATGTTAATTGTGAGAGATGACTGTGGCATGACACATACTATTGCACTACAGTTATAGTTCAATCAATAATTTTACATTACTCCTTAACGGGAGGATGTGGAAGAATTACTGAGAAAGTTTTCTCTTACTGTGGTAGGTCTACTGCCGTGGTAGGTCTACCTCCGAGGTACTATTGTCTATTAAGGTAGCCGAGGTGTATCTGCTGTCGAGATAAACTTTCTCCTATGGAGGTAGGTCTATCTCTAAGGTATTAGTGTGTCGAGGTGAGTATGCTATAGAGTTACCACTATCTACCGAGTTATAGAATATACGAATTTAGATTGTTCTACTTCAGCTTGAGTGTTGACCATATTTTTATGGAGATATTTTCCCCATCTCTGAGGAACCACTATGTCGAAGTGAATTTACTATCGAGTTACCAACGTCTATCGAGTTATAGAATATATGAACTTAGATTGTTCCATTTCAACTTGATTGTTGACCATATTTTTAAGAGACATTTTTCCTATCAGTCCATGGGGCTCATCACTCGTTGGGCTTTGTTTTTCAATGAAAGAATTTTTTTTTATTTAATAAAAAATTTGAAAAATATAGATAATTCTGATGATTTAGGAAATTATTCCATCTCTAGATTTCCTCCAGCCGTTTCGCATAATGACACGTCACATATACCGCAAAAGAAAAAAAGGAGCGCGAGGAGAGACAGCGGATCAAAGTGCTAGCCAACGTGGTGGAGACTGGAGAGCTTCGGGAAAGTAAAAAACAAGAAGTTGCATTTCGTAAATGTTACTCAAACCGGGACTGGCTATCCTCATTGGTGGAGTGTTGGGTCCCAGTTCCTAAAATCCTTTGCGAACATATTAGTGGGTTGAAAAGATAGTGATGCTTGATTTTCTTTTAGCCTTCTTTTTCGAGGAGTTACTGTGCGGCACCCTTTTTTTTTTCTTCTTCCAGTGGGCGGTGGAGATCCGAATCGGCATCCATTGCTGGTATGGCATAATTCCCATGATACCCTTGTGAGTGAATATATTTTCTACGCTGCTCTCTTGTGGATTGAATCTGAGTATAGTTGAAGGGTAATTTAGTTATTATGAGGAAATAGAGAGGCATTGATCGGAGAGGCCTCTTTCCGATTCCTCTTCTTTTGTATCTTTTGTCGTTTAAGCCTTTTGCTTTTGACGATTTAAATATTTCCTCGAGTTTCCATCAGACGTCGTATTGCAGCCGCATCGGCATCGGGAGGAGCGAAGTAGAAGGCGGAAGGCGACGGCGGAGGCGGCGGAATGAAGAGGAGCGCGTCGGAGTTGATCCTGGAGGCGTTCCTTCGGCCGGACGGCGATGATCGGAGCCCCAGTCCGCCTTTCCTGGAGGAGTTCCTATTCCCCGCGGCACTGGGTTTCGGATTGGTGAGTTGATTTGTTTTTTCCCCCCCTCTTTGATGATTCCGTGCTTTTGTTGTTCGTTCGTTGCTCCGATCGTAGCTGATCGATCGTTTCCGGGTGTTGCTTCTTGGTGTGGATCGAAGCAGGATGCGATCAGCGGCGCAGGTCAGTTACTGAGCGGAGGGAACCAGTCATGGTCACAGAACCTGACGCCTAAGCACTCAAAGATGGAGTCACAATCCTCGATTTGTGGTACTCTTACTTCGATCCTTTGTTCTTTTCTTAATTTTTATCATGGATTCTCTTCTTTCTTCATGACGATAATCCCTGTGGAACACTATAATTTGCCCTGCGTTTAACTCTCAACCAAATATAAATTGAAAGGAAGTTGTTTGTTTGAAATCGAAGAAGAATCTCAATCCATGATCGAAAAGAAGTCCTGTCATTAAAGCCTTAATTCTTGTATTTTGATAATAATAATAGGATTTGTTTAGCTACCGGCAGACAGTAGTCCAGGCAGCAGAGGTTTTTCCCTTATTTGACGTTTGATTAATTAATTGCCTATAAGATGGTAACATAAATTGTGATTATTGAATCTGAGTCTTTTTCTTGTATCCCCAAGTCACAGGGCTGGAAAGTGGAATCTTATTCCGGGATAATAATTTCATCACAATTATGGAGCGTGAATTTGGCTGAATATCTAATTCTCTAAGATAAGTAGATAACTTATTAATTTAGAGCAATTACTCGAATAGACCCTGTTGCTGAGGAATGCCCACATCAAGTCACTACAAAACAAAATGTTCAAATCAGTCCCTCTCATGTTCTGAACCAAAGAGCCTTTCACATAGCACCTTCCTTTGCACCTTCATTTCTTTGATCAAACAAACAATTTAAATAATTTTTAAAAACTAGCATTTTTAAAAATACAAGAAAGATGTATATTTAATTTTATGATATTTTTACAAAATTAATTAATTTCTATACTGTTAGAGAAAAACCAGTTGAGTAAGAGACAAATATTTTTTTTTATTTTACAAGTAAATTTAGGGTGACTAAAAAATTCAGAAAAGTAATGTTTTAGTAAGAGAAATTTACCTATTTTTGTTCATTTGACATAAAAAAAATAACTAATTTAATTTTTTTTCTAATTTCAGTCCAAAATTGATTAATTTTTGCCTTTTTAATTTTAAAAAATATTTACCTATAAAACCAAGTAGACACTTTCCTATTTTTAGTTATTTTTTCACTTATTTTAGTCCATCAGTTTAATAAAATGAGAGCCCTTCACATTTTAAAATTAATTATTTTTTTTTAAAAAAAGGATATATATAGTGAATAGGTATTTATTTTTAAAGATAAAAAATTAGCTAATCTTTCTGTCTCTCTCTGAATTATTGCATTGGTGTGTGTGAAAATTAAGATGGAGTATACTTATCTAGAGAAATCATCTATGAATTTAAATGTCTCCAGAAAATTCATTTGTCATTTCTTATAAAATGATTATCTTGGCCAACTGACTATGTGAATATGATTCGATTGATGGTGTCCACTTATATGAATTGATAAGGGTTGGCCAAGTTGATTTGGTCAATCTTGCTAGGTCAATGGTTCAGTTAGCTACGGCCACATGCTAGGTGAGCTCACTGAGCTGAATGAACTATGTCAGTTAAGACTTAACCCCCAGATCTAGCAGGTTGGTTTGAATTGGCTAAACAGACAATGAAATACTAGTCGGGTAAGTCTAGTGAGTCACATTAGTTTGATCAGTTTGTTTGATCTAGGAACTGAGCTTATTTGAATCTTGGATCTATCCCCTGAGCACAAGTTAGCTACAAGCCTATAACCAATCTACATGTCCAATTGAGACCGTTCAAATCAACCAACAATGTAAGTATGTAGAACTAGATTCCACTGGCCAAGTTGATCATGTTAGCACCAGTTAACTGGTGAATTTAACACATACCAATTAATCGCACCAATCGAGCCAACATGGATTGAGTTATTGCATTGGTCCAAAACCATGATTTGGTTGGCCACCAGCAACGTTATTCAAGTCTAGCTTGAAGCAATTAGTCTAGTCAATAGAGTAAGAAAAAGAGGGTAGTCCGGTGCACGGAGTTCTCACCAATATGGGGTCTGGGAAAAGGCTCTGGTCAATGGAGTAAGATAGTTCCTCTGATTAGCATAATTGATTAGGTTTGTTGATTCTATTAGTCAGTTGACTAGGCCCAATAATTCAACCCAATTTGGCGACTTGGTTGGTTGGATCAGCCCAATTGAGTTAGTCATGCCAACTTGGTTAACTTAGTTCAATCATCTAGGTCAGTCCTTAAACTTAGTGAGTCAGACCAACTCAACCAGCTGTTTTTTTTTTTCAAAGGAGTTTCGTTTTCATTTTTTTATATAGAAAAAAAATTGTTTTATAAAGTATATCTTTAACTCATAAAATGTTTGAAAGGAAAGTTTTCCCTTTTAATGTTTTCACTCTTGTTGAATCATAACATTCTGAATCTCTCATTTGTCCTTGTTTTGTTTTGAATTCTCCTTTATAAATGGAGTTACTAAAACAACCACGTAATGCTGTTGTAGTTCCTTAAAAATCCACTATTCTAAGACTCATATCAAACCAACCAATATAAAGTGTTTTTCTTTTCTGTGTTTTATCCTTATTTTAGTTGAGACACCAACATCACCAAATAAGCTTATGACAAAAACAAATCAATCCAATGGAGGAGCTAGTGGATCTGAACAATCAGACGATGAATCCCTCGAAATAGAGGGTTGGCCATGTGAACAAAGCACAAATGTTATGGACATGAAGCGGATGCGGAGGTATGTAAAGTAGTGATTGAACATTTGTTCATTTCTATCTTCCCAAAATGGTTAAGTTATTTTTCGAGTCATTACATAATGTGGCTAGATAATAGAATATTTGCTCTAGTTTCTAAAAATTGTAGGAGGGGACAACTGTGTTCTCTTTCTTTGTGCTTGATGTTATTGTTTTGTGCTTGGTGTTAAGGATGGAGTCCAATCGAGAATCTGCTAGACGATCAAGGAAGAGAAAGCAAGCCCATCTCGCTGATCTTGAATTGCAGGTGAATATTAGCTTGTGATTCTTAACAGCACCCAGTTGTTTGGCTTTCCCTTTCTCCTATTAGATGTTAATTACAGAAACTTATGCTGACTGCAAGTTAGTCTTTCTTTAGAAGTACTGCTGGAATTGACTCAGTTTTCACATTTTATGAGTGTATTAGGATTTTTTTTTCCTAAAATGGAATCGGATAAAGGAATCTTATTTATTTACATATTCACTGTGGAAGCCAACATATTTTTTTTTTTTCCTTTTCATTCTGCATCATTTCATCTTCATCTTGCTCCTTGATCCTTGTAAGGTTGACAAACTCCGCGGAGAAAGTGCTTCTTTATTCAAACAACTGACTGCCGCAAATCAAGAATTCAGTGAAGCCATCACCGACAATCGGATTCTCAAGTCAAACGTAGAAACACTGAGAATTAAGGTAGTTTATGATCCTCTCGCATTTGTTAGGAGACATACAAATACTATCACAATCGCTGAAGGAATTAACCATATTGTCACACCATTTCAGGTGCAGATGGCAGAGGACATGGTCACCAGGGGAACCTTAGCTTGTAATCTAGACCATCTACTACAAACCAATCTCCGATCACCAAATTTTCTCGATCCTCAACCGCCTTCCCGAGCATCACCGGACTTCCTCCCGGCCATCAACTTTCAAGGTAATGAGCCTAATTACATTGCCATTCCAACTCCTGGACAAGCACATAACATAGGGCTGGAGAATGGAGATGCGAAGAACACCGACGTCAGGTCTGGTTTGAGCATTCCTAACCCTGGCGGAGAGAACCTGCAGAATGGAATTGCTAGTGAAGTGGAGGGTGACATTTGGGCGTGCGACTCCAACGTAAACATGATACCCAAGTGAGCATCATAATTTCATGTATCATTCACCCAATAACTTACACAGGTGTTGGGTTTATTACGTTTACAGAACTCTCGGGTTTCCCCATGTTTATCTGACTTATAACTCGACTCGTATCATGACTAGTAAGTTTGTCCCGTTTAAGAATCAGCCAATTCACTGCATTCGACGTATAGTGCGATTGCCCCTTTAGCATGCTTTTTTATTGGAGTTTGCTACTGTTGAAGGTGGTGATGGTGTTAGGAATTTTCAAAATTAAAATGTTTTTGGAAAAGCTCTTGGGATTTTGATGGGGACTTAATGTATTGTGTAAAAGGTGATTTATTTGTCCTCAGTATCCCCATCAATCAGTCTCACAGTCAACACGGAGAAAATATATCATGAGAAGTATTTTGTGTTCAACTAAGAATTAACACAGTAAGAAAGTAGGCATCTCGAAAATAGAAAAATAGACATCTCGAAAAGGCATACGATTAACTCTTATTTTATTGTATAAATCTATTATTCTGTTAGCCACGGAGCCCTGAGAGACTTAATGTATCAGTTTAAGGAAGAAGTGTTTCATTATCTAGCAATTGACATTGACCCACTATTTACGTTGCCTGAATTAAGTACAACATCATGATATCTGCAATGCAATGCAAATTCCGAGGTACATTCCTTTTTAGGTAACTTGTGTCACCTCCTAACCTGAACAAGATTTGCCACGGCGATCATAAAAATATTAATAACAACTAGGGTGGTCAATTCAGTCCTATAATTCTGTAAAGATGTCTCATCGATGATTAAATTAGAAGAGATCGAAGTTTCTATAAATTTTAATTAATTATTTGAGTAAATCAGAGAAGTATTCACAATTTAACGGTTCAATTTGAACTTTATAGTTATGTTATTTTTAAAAGATTGTCCAATGTCAAAGTCTTATTTTATCCATCAAATAAACTCCTATATAGAGAATTGTCCTTAGATTTTTTTTTTAAATTCGTCACTAAACGTTGTCCCAGCAAAGGATTAAACTATGTTTTCCTATAAAATATCTTTCCATTTTACCACTGCACCGTGTCCTTAAAGGTGAGTATTAGTATTTCTTGAACATAATCCCTATTGACCACCAATCGCGCCTGCTGATTAATTTAATACGATGACCCCTGAAAATTTTTTATAGGGTCGAATAGATCGTTTCGGATCAAAAACCGAATATTTGACATCAACTTAAAAAAAAATTGTTAAAAGTATGACACAATTTGAGTCAGAAAATTATCATGTACTCAAGGATTAGGAATCTAATAATAAAGAATTAGCTTAGTTATTTGTACAACCACTACTGGTACCAATCCAACTACTCAAAACACTACATGATAGTCTTTCAACATACGGTATTCCTTTAAACAACGCAATATTCTCCGAGTCATCCTTCTTACAAAAGCTTCCCATTTGATGAATAAAAGAGGGAACACAAAGCTATACAGACTGACAAATCAAGCCATCTCTCTAAAATGAAGGATAAAAATCATTTCAAACAACTGACAAACAAATTTAGAGATGCCATATATAATGATGAATATATCTGGCAGCATTTGTGTTCGTTAAACCGGAATGACATCTACGTTTGAGGTCTCTTCACATCTCAATATTATTCCATCGAGGTTTGCTGGAAGTATGCACTTGGCCCATTGACACCCTGTGGAAAAGGGCTCAGGAGGAGGAACTACCATTAGAACATTTTCATGCTTCCGGACGACCCCCATTATACTTACCGTGCTGCCCTCTTTAACATAACTGCGTACAAAAAGATCACACAATTGAATGAACCTTGCACAAAAAATCTAATTCAAAATAAATCATGCTATATCAGAGTTGGATGGTAAATTAGAATTGGAGTTTTAAAGTACATTTGTGATAGCAGCACCTATAAACAAGGAAGGTATTTAAAGGGTCAAAAAAAATAAATAAATAAAAGGATAACCATGCTGATGCAGTATTTAGCAGCAGAAATTGCAGATTACCCTTCTTTCAGGCGCATGAAACGATCATCACAAGAAAGATTCCTCTCTTGCAACCAGCTAAGAAATTCAGGAGATGAATCTTTGTTGTTTGGGTTGATGTCAACAACAACAGACTCGTCCACATATGGAGTCACTCGAGAACCATAACCAGCTTTGACGAGAGCTCTTAAACCAGATTGAAAGTCGGATATGTAAAAGTCCACCACATGCCTCTGATAGAGTTTCAAAAAAGACAATTAGAAGTGGATGGTCAAGATATATATATATATATATGAAACAAATGTATACTCAATTAATGTAAGTCTGAAAATTTCCATTTTGTGGCAGTTAAATTCTGCTGGATACTTAAATTTGATTATCTTTGTACAAAGAAAGGTTCAATACCTCGATCGACCTCAATCCCCAAGTAAAATGTCGATGTTCAGAATTGTCATTCTTTGTGTCCCAGCCCTTGTATTCATAAAGGCCAGTGGATGTGTACACACATCTAGGGAGCTTATGATATGACGACTCAAGAGGAAAGTTTCCACACGTGACCACCTATAAGAATCGCATGTTAATATATCTAGTTGCATGGAGCAAAAAAACTTGCAAGAAATTAAATTAAGGAGAAAAACATCAAACCAAAAAAAGTTGATCCAACAAAATTCTCTATACATTGTGCTAATTGAAGGAAAAATTCCTCCGCTTATAAATTTTCTAAAAACTTCCCTACATGCTTCAAGGGGAAGAAAAATAAAAAAATTCAGGTTACATACCCCAGAGACCTTTACATATTGCCCGTCTTTTGCATTTCTCAAATCAGCATCAGGGTACTGGGCAATGAATGCCAAGACAGCTCTTCTTCCAAAACAAGTGTTCCAAAAGCAAAGCATAACAACAACACCGAATATAGCTACAACAACAATAAGAAGAACTGGATTGTGAACAGCACCAAGAATGAAGCCACCTGCAATGAAACCCATCACAAACAGCAAAATGACAGACCAAAGGATGGGTTTGGGCAAGCTTCCCTTGAACAAAGAATTATTCTCCTGACTGAGATTAGTTATAGCTTGGTTGTGGACTATGGAGGCACTATGTAGCTTCATTGATTTAGTTGATTCCAGTGGGCCTGATACTTTCCAGGGTGCTCCAGATGAGTTAAGTGGCCCAGAAGAAATTGGGCCAGAAGTGATGAGACCTGTAGTTGGAAGTACTACTGGAATAGAGCCAGAATTTTGACGAGACGGTTGGGTGCCAGATCCAGATTGAGGCCCAGACGACTTTTTCACTGAATCTCCATGTTTAAGTGGCCCAGAATTAGACTTTTGTCTACCAGAACCACCGGTGACTAGTGACGAACCTGAATTCTGAGCTGCATAAGACAGAGAACTAGGGTAGCTTGCCTGACATGAAGCATTAGGCATGATTGGATCCGAATGGGAAGCAGCACCTCCAAATGATCTATTTCTTGAAGGAGCATTACTAAGAGGACCAGATTTTCTGGACTTTTCGACATGGAGCTCAAACATCTTCCCAAGTTCTCCAGATTTTTTTATATCTCCCCCTGTGTATGGCATGGCCGTGGAGAAAATTGTAGGATGTTTCTCCTTAGGTTGCTCGGGCCGGCCTGAAACGTAAAGGCCATTGCTCAGCTGGTGTGACGGAAACCTAGAGCCCACCAGGCTTAAGACTCCACAGATCTTGAGAACTCCGACTGTTGGCAAATAATTACTGTGAACAGGGAACAACAGCAAAGAGATGGATTATTTTATTCCCTGCAGTGCTAATTGCAAATTAAGCACAACTCCAGAACTGAAGTTTCAAGTACCTGTCAAAGTAGCAACAAATTGTGTTAGGGATAAGACAAATTCAACATCT
>JBAMHZ010000023.1:1640835-1655322 GCA_037177395.1 Alpinia galanga | reverse complement strand
ATAAAAAATATTCATTACAATAAAACTTTAATTTATTTTGAATTTCTTAGTTTTATAATTTCATAAGACATATAAACATATAGCAGATATTATTTTAACAACTATTCATCATTTCGCATGCCTCTTTGAGCTGCAATGTCATATTTCCTGGTACATTAGTTTGTCATTTCACATACTGTAGCCAAGCCAATTATATACAGAACTTTGAAAATGTATTCACTTTAAAAATATTATAGATCGAAAATATTTTTTTATACATAGGATTCTAAAAGAACATCGAACATCCTCATTATACACGAAATTGCAAAGGTGTATTCATTTTAAAAATATTTCTGATTGAGAATATTTTCATTATACACAAAATTGCAAAGGTGTATTCTAGTTTCGTAGTGATTTAACCGTTGAAGAAATCACGTTTGGTATCGCCAGCACTTGTTGTTTAGTGTTGACTTGTAGATTTGGAATTCGTTCGGACAGAGGAAGGAGAAAGCTTTACCGGTTCAGACCAGATGAAGTAAAGTAGCAGCGTCACTAACCGCTCGACCGTGCTCAGCGAACAAACAATACGGTGGATTTACTTAGGACCACCGAACATAATCGCGCTCGGATCAATTCATATGTCGAGAGCGTGTGATGTAGGAGAAGAAGTGCACTTAGCGATGCACTGAGATTGAACTTTGTGCCAACAGGCTAAGCAGTTAAGTGAATATTCTCGAAAATTTTCTTGGAGTCATCGATTAAGAATGGTTCCCGATCGGATGGATAGTGAGAAGAAGAATTTGGACGGCACAGAATCGATTGGGCCCTCAGCAATCTAAAACGAGGCGGGACGCAGATTCTAGAGTTGCCACTTGGCAGAGAATGCTTGTGGCTTTGCTTTCCCTTCCATCAGTTGGTGTGACAAGCGGGCAACCGACACGGGCCTCGACTCCTCTGGTCGCTTTTACGTTTTAACTTTTAACCGGGGAGAATATTATCGTATAGTCCGGAATATACGAGCTGGCGTACCCACGGGGAGGAAGCATCTTGACCAACCACGACCCGCCATGTCATCCAACTCGCGATATGTGCGCCGCTGATCTCCAAACCCTTTTCTCTTCTGGTATAAAACGACTCCGTTTTCTCTAGTCGAGGCGAGTTGGAAACCCTCGGAACCTTCTTTCAGCGCCATGCTCGACCCCGGAGCCGAGAGCGCGCCGCCGAGCGCCGGAACCGCCGAGAAAGCTCTCTCCTTCATCTCCCGGGGGTGGCGGGAGGTGCGCGACAACGCCGGTGCCGATCTCCGCCTTATACGCGCACGTGCCAGCTCCTTCAAAAGTATCGCCGATCGCGAGCTCGAGAACTTCTTCAGATATCCGTCCACGGGTCTCGCCTTCTCGGGCTCCTCGGAGCTGGAGATCGTCAAGCGCATCAAGCCCAAGCTGTCCGAGCTCCAGCAGGCCTACTCCGCCCAGGATTTAAGCCGGAGGGTTCTCGAGAAGTGGGCCCCCAAGTCCACTATTCGGATCGATATGTCTTCCATACGGAGTGCTCTTGTCTCCGAGGTGGATGAGGTAGGGGCGGTCTTCGATCTCGGCGGGGACGGAGCTCGGAGCCAGAAGAGGGTCCTCTGGAAAGGGGAGTCGCAGGAGGAGCAAGGAAAGGAGTGGGATCCCATTCGGATCCTCAAGACGGGCCTGAAGGAGTTAGAGCGGAAGAGCCAGTCCACAAGCAACGAGTTGGTTGGGAAAATGAAATTGAGCTTGGTGAGTGCTCTTCCTCTGGCAAGTAAGGCAATCCTCCGTATTTCTTGATATCTTAGGGTATCTCTTCTATTGAATATGCTGAAATCATAAGAATTCAATTAATGGGACTAGCTTGTGGATGAAGATGGCGATATTAGTGAATTTAACCTGTTTGTTTGATTTCGTGTATCAATCTCTCTCTGCGCTTTATTTATAGTTGTATTAGCAAATTACCTAAATTTCTGCTTATAAACCTCCATGACCACTCAAATTTTTAACCTCGACTCGTTACTGGGAAATGTTGTGATGAAGGTGGTTCATAGGTTTAGAAAGTCAACAACTATTAAACTGAGCATTTTAGTTTAATGGTTGGATCTAATAAGTCAGTTCGTCAGATCTCTCAATTGGGTAGGTTGTTGCATCTGATAGTAGACCTAATAATAGGCATGTTTTTGTGTTTCAAAGGTTTTCTTGCCACCATGAGTTCTCGCATGTTCTCAAATAATGATGAGTCTTACCTATATTTGAGCTTTACATTCATTGGGTGAGATCGTGACACCTTAATTTAGTTTCATTGGGAAGTGAATGTATAAAGTTAGATAAGTGAACTATAATTAACTTGGCTTTAGATCTTAGATTGGTGGTTGTGCCTAATGAGATATACTTCAGTTCTCTGATTTGGGCATTGTAGATTTTGTGCATTTTCTCCCACAAACTGTCTTCTATTTTTAACTTGGATTAATGTCTCCAGTATCAATGCAGATTCCTTGTTCCTGTTTGAGTATTTTGTAGACAACGATATATCATCCTATAAATATTTTTTAATGTTGGTAAAGAAATTCAAAGTACTATCTTTGTTTTTATGGTTGCCTCAGAAAATTACTTATTAAGCAGTAGGCATTCTCTCTCCTGAGATTTGATGTAAAATAAAACTAAAATTATTTAAAATAAAAATACTGAGATTCTTAAGTAGAATAAAATTAAAAACTAGACAATGAGTTTATTAATTTTAAATTGATCCATTAGTATTTGCACCATTCCTATCCACCTTGAATAACTCGACTCCTAATGAGTTGTCACTGTCTTCCCTTTGGCCATTCCTAGAGGTAGGAGTGGTTGCTTCATGAACTTTGTTTCAACCTTCAAGGAACAAAGTTTCTTGTTAGTTTTCCTTGGCTATCTTTTCTAACAGGAAGAAACAATTCATCCTTAGCTTCATTTTGACTATCAAGGATCAAAATTTCTTCCTTCCAACGTGTAACTGTTGTCTCTTCACCTTCACTTTGACTTTTTAATGATATGAGTTTCTCTGTTGTCTTCTTCTTTGGATTGATCCTTTACTATTTGTATCAACTACAATATTAATTCCTCGATCTCACCTCAATTTCAAGCACAGAATTCAGACTAGGGAAATATTATTGTTGTTCACTAGGCTTCAGTTTTTATCTTGTACCTGTATAAGGTAGGTTCACATGGCTCCACTTAAAGTAAATAAACCGTGGCTTTGATGGTTTTACTATAGAACAACTTCTTATACATATGGATTCATTGAAATAAAGCTTTGATTATGCTATTTTGATGAGGTGTTCCCTCCAGATTAATGATTAAATTAGTTGTGGTGACTTCATACTTTTTAGTGCATATTAAGCCTACCTAACCCTGCCAATCTAGACGTAAGGTATTCATTACTCTGACCAAGAGATTTTCATTATTTTTGTTGTTTCATTTTATTATGGTTATTTTACCTATCTTCTTACTTGAAAGAATATTTATTTACCTTTTACTTGTATTTCAGGGATCATTTATCAAAGAGCCTCAAGAATCAAAGGTTGGTTGTGGTGTTATTTTGAGATCTTTTACTTTTTGTTACTCGTCCTATTGGATGAAATGTTTCATCATATCACTGAAGATGAGATCTGATGCTGCCTCCTTTCCAAATTTTTTTTGATAGAGAGTGGATAGTAGGCAAGGCTAGAGAAGATTGGCTATTGAGAAGCAAAGAAAAATAACCGTCAGTACCTCAAAGAAAAATCCTTATGGCTTCAATTGTTTAAATCATATATAAAACAAACTGTCAAATGTTGAGACCAGATTTTATCATTAAACTTTGTAAGATTTAGCAAAATACTTTGAACGTTTGTACAGTATCTCTGTATATCCTATCTGCCCATAGTATTTCCATATATTGTATCTGAATATATGCTTTAACATCAAACTTCAAATTGTTCAAAAGCTCTTGTAACCTTATTATATCCAGAACTACATTAAATCTATTTAAACATCAGAAATTTCCTTAAAATCTATATAGACATAGACGTGATGTATAAACATCAATACCATAAACATTTCATGTGGGTTCATGGTAATGCGAATAAAATCCATCTTCATGAATTGTAATATCTGGCATAAGTGTTGATGTTTGTCTTGTACAATAGATTTGCTTTTGAATTGCTAGATGGATATATCTATTGCAGGAAATTCTACCATTGGACTTACCGGAACTGTTGGCATATCTTGTTAAGCAATCTGGGCCACTGTTTGATCACCTTGGAATACAGAGAGGTAATGCTTTCCTTTGCAGAGATTTGGTTTTCTTTCAACTTTTTATTAACTTTTTTTTTTTGCACTTAGAGTTGGGCTAGTTTTGCATTAATCAATCATCTTGTAAGTTAAATACATCCTGCAGCTGATGGTGTTGGCTTAGGATGTCATTTATTCTGATTTCGTTTATATATATGTGTGTATATGCATATAATAGGTCTGAGAATGTCATGTATTCTTGAAAGAAACTCTAATTGTTTCTAAGTTGAGCATCTAATTAAGCTTTAGCAATGTCTAGTTCACTAACATCTATAGCTGTTGGATCTCATTTAATGGGTTTCTATTGCAGATGCATGTAATAAAATTATAGAAGCCTTGTGCAGGAGATGCAAAGATCACCTTGTTTCTCGTTCTCTTTCTGCAAAGGAGTCATCCTTGATAAATGAGGACATTGATTATCTTGATTTGAGAATTGCCAGTGTGCTCGAAAGTACAGGTCATCATTATGAAGGAGGCTTTTGGACTGATCTTCTAGAGCACAAGACAACAGACATGAAACGTCATATTGCAATTGTAACAACTGCCAGCCTCCCATGGATGACTGGAACTGCTGTAAATCCATTATTCCGAGCTGCATATATGGCTAAATTTGCAAAACAAGACGTTACTTTGGTGGTCCCCTGGCTTTGCAAATCAGATCAGGATCGAGTTTATCCCAACAGTTTAAGATTCAGTTCTCCTGAAGAGCAGGAAGCATACATAAGGAACTGGCTGGAGGATCGGATTGGCTTCAAGGCAGATTTTAAGATCTCTTTCTATCCAGGAAAGGTTATTATGTGAAGCATTTCATGCCACTTGTCCCCCTTTTGCAGTACCATTGTTTTTAACATGTTTAAACTGATTTTAGTTCTCAAGAGAAAGACGAAGCATAATACCTGCTGGGGATACCACACAGTTTATTCCTTCCAAGGAGGCTGATATTGCAATACTAGAGGAGCCAGAGCACCTAAATTGGTATCATCATGGAAAGCGATGGACAGATAAGTTTAATTATGTTGTTGGTGTAGTTCATACAAACTACTTGGAGTACATTAAAAGAGAGAAGAATGGAGCTATCCAAACATTCTTTGTCAAGCACATCAACAATTGGGTTACAAGAGCATACTGTGACAAGGCATGGGATTTTGAATTTTGGTAGTTTTTGATTTGTCTAGTCAATTGAAAAATTCAAAAGTAATGTTCTGATTCAGGATGGTACTGGTATTTATTTGTGTATGGTACAGAAAACTATTTCCTAATTTGTCTGCTAAATGTACCAGGTTTTGCGGCTTTCTGCAGCGACTCAGGAGCTACCCAAGTCTAGCATATGCAATGTTCATGGTGTCAATCCCAAATTTCTTAAAGTTGGAGAAAAAATAGCTGCTGAAAAGGAGCAGGGGAATCAGGCTTTTTCAAAAGGAGCCTATTTTCTTGGAAAAATGGTTTGGGCAAAAGGTTACAGGGAATTGATAGATTTGTTTGTGAAGCACAAAAATGACTTGGAAGGGTTCAAGTTGGACGTATATGGAAGTGGTGAGGATTCACAGGAAGTCCAATCTGCTGCAAGGAAGTTGGATTTGAACCTTAACTTTTTCAAAGGAAGGGATCATGCTGATGATTCATTACATGGGTATTGGTTGGCAAGAAAATCTTACAGGATCTATGATTTACCTGTTTCTTCTCTCTTCATTGTGAATGTGCTAATATGTTTCTTTCTGTTGTATTAGCAGGTACAAAGTTTTTGTAAATCCTAGTGTCAGTGATGTCCTCTGCACAGCAACTGCAGAGGCTCTTGCAATGGGAAAATTTGTGATATGTGCTGATCACCCATCAAATGAATTCTTCAGGGCATTTCCTAACTGTTTGACTTACAAGACTTCTGAGGATTTTGTGGCAAGACTGAAAGAGGCCATGGACAATGAGCCTCAGCCTCTAACTTCTGAGCAAAGATATAACTTATCATGGGAAGCTGCAACACAGCGATTTATGCAATATTCAGAACTTGATAAAGCTTTGAACAATGAAGAGACTAAAACCCGCAAAGGTAATGCCAGAAAGATCAACAAGTCCATTTCCATGCCAACTCTCTCAGAAGTTATGGACGGGGGATTAGCATTTGCTCATTATTGTCTCACTGGAAATGAGATCCTGAGGTTGTCTACTGGTGCTATACCTGGAACACGGGACTACAGTAAGCAGCATTGTATGGATTTGCAGCTGCTGCCACCCAACGTGCAAAACCCTGTATATGGTTGGTAATGTAAAGTTTAACATAATCATAGGTTTCATGTACTTTGACCCTTGATTTATCTGGCTAGTTGCTACTGGCATAAAGAAATATAGATCTAGAATCAATTGGTCAGCACTGCGCGATCTGAGATGTTGTGCTTAACAATGAACAGCTGCTGATACTAGCGACCACAGTTTGGACAAGATTGTGAATGATATATGCAGCTTCTGGTCCTCAATACGTGATCAGATATTCCATTATACTGGTAGACTGATATCCAAAATGAATATTAGTTTGTGAGTTGCTGGTATGTAAATAGAACTTGGTTTACCTTTATTATTCCTTGTATATTTACCGTAGCAAAAGGGTGCATCAGAGTCCACAAGGCATGTTAAGACATCTACGTCAAGCTAAAAGGTGTATTGTTAATATTTTCATCATCTTATTTTTGTACATTATGAACCTGGAAACAATGCTTCCGCATTTCATACACAAGGCTCAAGAAAATCGTGGCAATGTTTGAAATTGTAATTGGACTAACCCAAACCAAGGTGGAGCCGAGGATAAGCATCTAAATGTTAACGGGTAGGTTTGATTAAGTTTCTGATGTTAAGCTTATGAAGATATCCATTTGGTGAGAGCCATTTTTCAACGTCAATGTGGTGATGCGGAGTACTCTAGTTCTGGTCTAACCTTGATTTTTGACGAACTTTAACAACTAATCAGCTTGTGCCTGAGAAACAAGATTGGGTTACACAGGTCTGTTCTTTATCTCTTCCCCAATTTTGGTAGGGTGATTTTAAAAATGCCCCTTTCACATTTTCTTTTTATTATTATATCGCCGAGATATTTTTACTGGAAATTTTTGGAATAGATTAAGAAAAAAGTTGTAAATGTTGGTGATATTTTAATAATTCCCCTTCTTTTTATTGCATTTTAGGTGGAAGTTTCAAATTCCTCAAATTATTAATTTCACTGTAAACTCTGGCAAACTCTATCCATTTCACCCGGCCAATAATTTAGTATGGGTAAATACCTTGGATTTGATTTCATTTCGGACGTTCATTGGACACATTTGAAATCTGCACAGGTTAGTCTTACTCAATGTTTGATTATAATCCAAATATATGCTGCCATATGATTGAAGATTATTCATAATAAGGTTGCCATTTTCTTTATTTGTTGCATCGCTTGTATTGTTTCGTCGTACATTTCTTTGCTTTCTAGTCTGATTATATCATTTGTAGATTAATTTGTATAATTAAATCTATAAATATGTGCAAAATGAAATCGTGGAAGATGTCTCAATTTGACCATTTTCAGGTGCCCAAAAATTTATCTTTATCCATAATTTTGCATGCGGTTTAAATTAGAAAGGGAGGTTGAAAACCAAATGTGATAACGGGGAAAAAAAAGTTGAGGCGTAATCTAAAATCTGGCAAGAACAGATTTTTTTTTCTCCATAAATAATAAACATAAAGGGCCTATTTCTTAGATATGTAAAATGGCCCCATTGGTTGTGGATGTGTGTAGGTAGGAAGGTACATTAAATGCTTCTGCAGTTCAAAACTACTAGTTTTTTTTAGTATTAAAATAAACAAGGACCAGTTGATTGGTATTTTGTTGTAGATGGCTTACAAACATGCGCTAATTAGATACATTTGTGATATTGCATATTACTTTTCATCCATGAAATTGAGTTCACGAATTCAATTAGAATCTTAAAGTGGGCAAATACTTATCAATATAGTTGGGTGCTTTATATTGACTTTTTAACTTTAACAACTTTCAATTCGAAATTCAAAAACAACAGGTTGATTCTTGAATACACAATTCATGTATATTTCAATTCAAAAATCTAAGATAGAAGTAGAACAAAACATATCTATATTAACCATGATATAATGGATATGTTCACCAACATTCCAATCAAAAAAGATTGTGCCTTAGTTTCTTAGACTAAGACATACAATGGATGACTCCCAAGTGCATGACTTAATGTGGATTTTGATTAATATCTATATTTAAGGAAACAATTTTTGAGGGATTGAGACATTTTATTAACTGTTGACACCCTAACATTATATTATGTGGCATTAGAGGAGGGCAAATATATCAACTTAAGAATTAGTTCATTCAAATCCTCAAGGCCAAGTGTGGTGAAGATGATAATTTTGTGTAGATAATATATAATAATAATTTGTTATTACAAAGATAGGGAATTTATAAATGCTTTATAAGTGAGGCGCAAACCATCCTAGATGATGATATGCCACTAATTGATTTAAAGATCTCATAGGTGGTTTGATAAGACATACCTTAAGAAGTTAAATACATAAGAATAATGGCCCATGTAAAATTGCAAGTATTTTTTTTTAAAAAAAAACATTATCCATGTGAAAATTTAATCTTTTTCTATCAATAATTATTTAGTCCAATTATGAACAAATTAAATTATTTTCTTCTAATAAACAGGGTTTAAATCTGTATAATGATACAATTTGAAGAGGTTCAACTTTGTTACTCTTATCCTGAATGACAAATAATTTCACATATATTATAGTGACCCCCCATGATCGAGATCCAAAAACAATTAGTCTCTTTCTCTTAGATAGCTAAGGGATTATTGGTGTTCTTCTATCGTTAATTCCTTTAACAAAGGTAAGAAAAGCTTCAGCTCTCCATATATATGTTCACTTCGTGAGTTAAGTCCCACCTCATCGTAGCTTCATTACTGGACAAAACACTTATTGGCAACTAAATTAAACTGTAAAATGTCTGTTTCATTGCCTGACTTTGGACATGCAACGTCACGCATTGAAACATAGGCGTTCTTCCATGGCAGGGAAAAAGTTCTGAGTGTGTTCCATAACCCTACCAACGCATTTCCTATCATGATTTATACTTAGGGTAAAATGTGATTATGTACGTCTTAAGCACCCTTATCAATCGGTTTCATAGTCAACATAAAAAAGATAAATCATAAAAAGTCATTTTAGATCTAAACGGATACTAGCAGACCTAAACGGATACTAGCATGATGTGATAGCAAATGCCCTTGTAAAGAATCAACCTTTGCTCCTTGGAACAAATCTACCATTCGTACTAGCCATCCGCCCCTTCCACGGGGACTAGAAGCAAACGGTGTATTTGCATCTTAGAGCTTTCAATCAGAGTGTACTATATATATACTCAATCATGCAATTCTATTCTCTTTATTTAGTATAATACTCTGTATATATAAATATACACTACTACTAGTACACAACACCCATAAAGTTAATTATCGATTGAAATCCAATATAGGAAGAGATCTAACCTATGATGCCTGGTAGTATTTGAGCAGCAGACCTCTGTCTGCCATGAATGCTGCTGCATTGGATGGATGTGCCATGCAGTCACTGCCTTCGCTCGTGAGGAAGCTTGATGGCTGCACCACGGAGAGGGAGTGATTCCCAGTGTGTTGCAGGCCAAGCGTGAGAGACACCCCATTGCCTGAGAACCTTGGAGTAAATTGCTCCCTGAGCTGCCCAATTGAGTAGCCTCCGTAGCCACCATGTCCTGGGATCAAGGAGGGATGGGAGCCCTGCTCCTCCCCAACTCTCTGCCATCCATCCATGAGCTTCATCAGTAGCTCCTGGTTGCTTTTCGTACCACCGGCGATGAGCTCCTCCTCGCTCCCCCTCGCCTTCTTGATAGCCAAAGGTTGAAGTGCGGTGGTCGGGTTGCTTTCTTGCTGTTCTACTACTGTGTTGGACTTGGAGGGGGTGCTTCCATGGGCGTCGCTCTTGCTTGCCATGTCCTCAGAGGTGTTTTGTTCTTGAACTTTGACCTCCTCCAAGTACATTTCCTCCACCATCGGCTTCCACAGACGCACTCTCGCGTTGATAAACCAATTCGAGACCTGCACCACCAGATGGATTTGGCTAGTAAACATTGAATCTCTGATCGTTATCGACTAAATTAACTGTATTAACTACCTGGCTCCTTGTCAGTCCGGTTTGTTTAGCAAGCATGATCTTGTCTGAATCCTGTGGATATCTGCATCCACAAATTCAATAGGCATTTACATTTATCGTCGCAGAGATTTATTGATTTGATTTGCTGATCTGAGAGGGCTTACGGGTGGAGAAAGTGCTCGAAGAGCCAAGCGCGGAGGATGGAAACAGAGCGTTCGGGAAGGCCTCTCTGCGGCCGCCAAGCGTTGTTCTGGATCATCCCCAGCTGCTGCAGCGCGGGCCGCTGCTTCAAGTGGTTGTCGGTGGACCGAAGCCTGGACCAGACAGACTTTGCCTCTTCCTCCCCCAAGCTCTTTCTCGTGGCCTGGATTTGGCCGGCGATGGTGTCCCGGAGGCACCGGAATTGCTTCGATATCGTCCGGAGAGCCAGCACGGTGTACGTCCTCGCTGATCTGGTGCCGGCGACGGCCTCGAAGGAGGACACCACGGCATGCATTTGGTGGCGGTACTGCCGGTATCTCTGTTCCACCTACATGTTGCTCGAGAAATGATTGGTTGATGAAAACTCTGTTTTCAAATTGATCGATATAGTTGACTGTAATTACCTCCTCGAGCATGTTAACGAGCTTGGCCTTCTTCATCTGGGCCTCTTGCTTCTCAGTGGAAGAGAGATCAGGGGTCCGCTTCGCACTCGTGTTCTCCTCTCCGGCGGCCGTGGTTTTGAAGGCGACGGTGGCGACGGGATTCTTGGAAGTTGCCGTCCTTGTGAACTCATCTCTGAACCCCTTCCCGACGTTCACAACCTCGTCGAGCAACTGCTGCGCCGCCTTCAAGTACTTGGATCCCATCAGCAAGCCCGTTACGCCGTTGATCTTAGGCTCGTAGGCTCTGGCCGCAGGCATCTCCGGTGCCGCCATCTCGTGCGGGGAGAGGCTGAGAGACAGCCCTTGCTGGGAGGCGCCGGCGACTGCGTCGCGGCTCGACATCATCGGCGCCGGCACCCACAGGTTTTGGTGTGAGCGGGGGAGCAGTCCTTGAACTGCAGACGACACGCCGTCATGGATCGGCCTACCGCTGTCTGAGTCGTGGTGGGACGTCAGAGCCGAGGATTGATGAAGTGGAATGCTGACAAAGTGCTCCTGCTGCTGCTGCAGGCTGACAGAGTTCACTGAATTACCGTTGATGGTAGAGTTCAGTAGGACCATGTTCGCCGGAGAGGCCACGTCGGAGTAGCCACCGACGTAGCTCGGATTCATGAGATAAAGCGTCTGCAGGCCGCCGTCCGGCTGCATCTCCGGCGCTCCACGGAAATAAGTCGCCATATACTAACTAGCCAGAAATCGAGCTCTTTTCCCTCTAAATTAATGGGGAAAATTCGCCATAATATTTTACTCAGCTACGATGATGTAGCAAACAAGATCGATCGCTGGAATAGATCTAAGAGAGGAAAATTAATCTTAGAATGCATAAAGCAAAACCCTAATCAATAATCTTGTACAAAAAAATTTATGATCTGCTATGAACTGAAACCTAACCAGAACAAGAAGATAATAAAGAAGTCACATATATATTCTACAAGAACTTGGCAGATTTTGGATGGAAGCAAGCGGAGGCAATTAAATGAATATTTTTAGGCAAATTATATTTACCTGATAGATGAGGATGATACGAGAATGGAATTTTCAGAAAGTCCTCATCATCTTCATCAAACATCTCCTTCTCAGAAGAGTAAGATGAGAGGTACCAGAGACATGATGAGCAAATAAAATAACAAAACAGGAAATATATTTATAGTGAAAATCTTATTCCACTTGCAGTTCTTCCAGCCGAAGAGAGAAAAGAAATGTAAAAGAAGAAAAAGATAATAATAATAACAAGGGGAAGAAAGAGATACCACCTTTCACTATCCGCATTATCCTTCCTCCCCCCTCCATTTCCCCTTCTTTTTTTTTTCCTATTTCATTTATTATTATTATTTTTCTAAAATGGCAACAACTTTTTAGCCTCGGTGAGAGTGATTTAACGCACTCTTTTCCTCATCATTTGAAGCAGGGATGGATTAAAAAATTATATGCATATATTATTTATTATCTTAAGAACGATTAAGCGTCCACTTTCTACGAGTCATTCTGTTCTTTTTTTTTTTTTTATTATTATTAGTATTAGATATTTATATCTATCCAATTAATCTTAGAGATAATTAATTTTACTTTTTTAATAAGATACTAAATAACTTTTAAGTGAAATATACTTTATTAATCATCAGAATAAATTAAAAAGTATTCGTATAGAGAGCTTTAACAATTGTAGCGTTCTTATTTTGTCATTTTATTTGAATTTTTTTTTTTACAAATACATCATATATAATTGAAGATTGAATTATGAATACTTAAGAACCGAATTGATATCCTACCATTGCACTGTAACTTTGAAAGCAAATTATTCTATTCTCTTTAACTGCATAAAAATGATCAATAAAATTTATTAACCATTTATTCTTAAGCTCCCACTACAAAAAAAACCAAACTTTAGCGACGATTGATTTTGTCGTTAAAACACTGGCTTTCGTTGCTAATAAAGTTTCACAATAATAATTTATCGTTGTTATATGCTTGTCATAAAATATATTTAGCGATGAAATAATAAAATATCATTGCTAACATTAATGACCAAATATAAATCATCACTAAGATCACTTTAATCATCGTTAATATTTGCGACGATTATAAGAACATTCGTCATTACTTTAGAGACGGTTTACACATTTCATCGCTAGTCTTTGCGACGATACGTCACAATTCATCGCTAATAAGTGGGCAGCCACATAATATTTTTCAGTCAACTGGTGATAATGACCAATCGATTGGGAACATTGTACAACTACATAAAATATTTTTTTAATAGACTAGAGATCATCACCAGTCGACTGTGAACACGGTGCAACTCCACAGAATGTTTCCCAGTCGACTGGTAATGATGATCAGTCGACTGAGAACACTGTATAACTCTATAAAATATTTTTTATTCGATTAGTGATCATCATCGGTCGACTTTGAACACTGTGCAACTCCACAGAATATTTCCCAGTCGACTGGTGATGATGACCAGTCGACTGTGAACATTGTACAACTCTACAGAATATTTTTTTAGTCGACTGGTGATCATCATCAGTCTACTGTGAACACTGTGCAATTTCATAGAATGTTTCCTGATCGACTGGTGCTTATGACCAGTAAACTGGAAAATATTCTGTGGAGTTGCACAGTGTCCCATGTCGATTGGTCATCATCACCAGTTGATTGGTGACACTGTGCAACTCTACAGAATATTTTCCAGTTGCCTTCTATGATATATCAGTCGACTAATACTTGATTATTTGTGATGAAATGAAACAAATTCATCGCAAATTCTATATATTTATTATTTTATTTTTATCTGTATCATGTAATACAAATATCATATCAAAATATCACATTCACAATATCGCAAATGCATTGACAAGTTCACAACTTCTAATTCACAATATTACATTCACTGTATAAAGTTAACAATATAAATATAGCAACAAGTTCATAACATCTAATTCATAGTATAATGTTAACAACTCTAACAAATAAGTTCACAACATCCAAATCTAAGGTGGGGGAGGAGCTACAGATGAAGAGGAATCATGGATCAATGATTGTAATGCTTCAGGTGCAAGGCGATTAAGAATTTATTCAAACATATCTTATCTTGATCTCTTTAATGCCAACTGATCTTATGTGCTTGCTAATTAAACTCGAGTATTTGCTAATTCCTCTTATGTTTCTTCTAGTCGTTGTTGGGTGAATTCAAGTTCTTCACGCAATGCTGCGTTAGTTACTCTGGAAGAGGAAGTGGACTTAACTAGCTTTGGTCCACTTTCAAGTCGTCTAATGTATCCAGAACGAGTACCGAGGACTTAATTACAAACTTTGTCTGTAATTTAGACTGTATCGATATCATCTCCTGT
>JBAMHZ010000023.1:1606152-1628300 GCA_037177395.1 Alpinia galanga | reverse complement strand
TCCTCTGCTAAACCCCCCTCCATTTTTTTCTGATTGTGCCTCAGCAGGTAGGTTTTACCTCGTCGCTTCTAGGTTTATGATTATTTCATATCTGAACAATGTTATGGTTCTTTTACTAGATCTATTTTATGCGAAGAGCAATTATAATTTTCCAATTTTGTCCATGCACCACACAATCTATTTGCCGTCGTTTGAGCGTCTAGGGTTACTGTAAAGAAGTCAGTGACAGTGTAGTAGCTCGAGAGGGGAACAACTTATGTATTTACTGAGCGAAATTTACACTTTCAATATCATTCAAGAGTGACGTTTTGCTGGCTAGACTGATGTTCTGTTGTTTCAACTCCATTTTATTGTCTAAAGACAAAAAAAAATGACAATAGTCGACAGAAAATATGTCAATGGTAATGTATATACAGTTACAGGATTACTTCTTAACTAAATAGTTTTCTACTACTGAATTTTCCATGGTATTTATTCATGATATTCATTTGTTAGTTGAATTCAGAATTTTTAAAATTAAGTTCTGGCTTTTGTGAATGTGAATTCAGCATTAAATTATTCTTGCTGGGGAAAAGCACAAAAGATCACCTTCACATGGTGGCTGATGAACTTGAGCTCTTAATTGTCTTTGATTTTTGTGTCTCATTGGCATGAATTTGTCTTCTAAAATTTTCTGTTTATTTCAATGAAAAAATAAACGCATTTATCATACACTAGAAATACCTTTTCTTATTTTTATTCTCTCTTTGCACATCCAAGATATTGGAGCATTTACTCTGCTGTTTTGTGATTGTGAATTTACTGAATGAAAATTTACCAATTAGATAGGGCTGAGGGGAGGCATAGTAAAAGTAGCCAATTAGATAGGACTGAGGGGAGGCAACACTGAAATTGATTCTAGAATAAATTCTGCTAGGTTGTTTTTCATTTGTATTCCAATGAGAAAATAACTCCAAATAACCTATCTTGGATATTGATCTCTGCAATTTCTTGTTATCACATAGTCATTCGATACTGCTCCGATGGAATTCTAGTAACTGCAGAGTACAGTGCACTTAAATAATTAAGTCATGTCTGTCATAGATTATTTTGTTTAGTGATACTGATCGTTTCTCAATTAACAGGGATTGTCACCTTATGAGAAAAAGAAATACGTCTGGAAAATGCTTTACATATACATGCTAGGTTATGATGTTGATTTTGGACATACTGAAACTGTTTCGTTGATTTCTGCTCCAAAATACCCAGAAAAACAGGTATTTTACGCTTGCAAATCAAATGGTTATGATTTATAAAGGTATGCCAACTATGGATGCTTTTCTGTAACCTGTTTTTTTCTTCTAGATTTCTATCTTTGTTTGCAGTTCAGAACAATGAAGTTTTTCTTTATTATTTTTACATCACAAGTAGTGCTCGTGAATGGATCTTTGCTACTCATCTTAAGCAAGCAAGTGAACCCTAGAGATGCAAGGTTTAGAAATTGGTTGTCCCACATCTTCTATCTGTGACAATTATATAAAATTTGTTATTATATGTTCTTACCTGGTACAAAACCCATCAAACTGGAAATGCTGAATGTTCTTTAAATACTATATCACCTTCCTTTATTTAGGCTAAAGATTTAGCAAAGCTATGCGACTTTGTTCTATTTTTTTTTACTAAGAAGAGAAGATTGGTGAGGATAATGCTTCATAAAACTATAGTGAAATATATAAAGATGGAGCGCATGAAGTAATTTGGTCTATTTATAATTCTATTTTATATGTTTCTCTTATATGGAAACTTTTGCTGCAGGTTGGGTACATAGTGACATCTTCCTTGCTTAATGAGAACCATGACTTCCTAAGAATTGTTATAAATACAGTACGGAATGATATAATTGGGCGAAATGAAACCTTCCAGTGTTTGGCACTGACCATGGTATTTTACAACATCCTTCTCAAGACTCATATTAATTTTTCTTTTTCTTTTTTCTTAGAAGATAGATTCTTCTGCTGTTCATTTAACATATCTGGCATGCATGTTTCATGAATAGTAATTTGATCTTTATTTCCTACATTTCTGTTTTCTTAACAGTTTTCCTTTAATATTTAAAAGGCTATTAATATTACTTTTTGTTGTTTAAATATAGAGCTTGACTTAACTGTACAGTTAACTTCAAGAAGAAATAGTTTGTATATTTTTGTGATTGTCTATAAGCCTTTGCTTCCCTCCCCATTGGAAATTTTTATGGGATGGAATCCCTTGTGTTGAGATATTTACCCGAATAGGGGTCAGCGAACACAAATTTAAGAAAACATTCAAATACTTGAAAACACTAAGATAAAGGAATTCACTGACACGGTCATTTCCAAATTATTAGAAAGAATCCATCGACAAAAGTTGCAAACCTCTTACTTGAACTTAAATAATTATGTGTCAGGTGTAAGCTTAATTCTAGGCTCTCTTGTCATTCGTAGGTATTGGGAATAGTCATAACTCACCAGCAAAGGTAATATTGGAACACTTGGAAATGAACTATCTGTATGTTCTTCATGATAAACCTTATACTGGTTTCTCAATAAGAATCCAACTCCCTGATATTTTATTTCTGCATCAAACAATCAGTTGATGAGCAAGCAAGATATATTTTGCTAATGTGGAAACTGGTTTACCAGGGATGCATAGGCAGTTATGATAGACAATGAACTGTCTCCATTAACATTGTATAGATTGGTGGTCTACTTGCTGAACTGTAAACAGAACATACTCATGTTTTCTGTCCTCGTAAAATCACAGTAGCCTTTGACCAAATCGGGCAGAAAATTTACTAACTATTATAACATCAAGGCAAGGCCATGTAATAGATCTTATCATTAGTTATGGGTAGCTTGTCTAAATTCGATAATTAGTCATATGTTTCTTTTTCATCCATATTTTAGGTGGGAAATATTGGCGGGAAGGAGTTTTCTGAATCGCTAGCACCTGATGTCCAAAAGCTATTGGTAAGATTATGGAGTTTCCCAGTTCATATGTTTGTTATGGATGTGTGACTGATGATGCTTCTATTTTCAACAGATTTCAAGTAGTTGCAGGCCTCTAGTCAGGAAAAAAGCTGCATTGTGTCTTCTTCGTCTTTACAGGAAGAACCCTGATGTTGTCAATATTGATGGTTGGTAAGTAGATGCTGTGCCTTCATATTCTCATCTGGTTTTATCTACATAAGAACTCAAGTCTTCTATCACTAGGTGTTTTTTTTCTGAATTGAGTATGATAAGTTTTCTTTCTATTTTAGGTCTGATCGGATGTCACAGCTTTTGGATGAACGTGATCTGGGAGTATTGACAGCTGTTATGAGCCTTTTTGTTGCTTTAGTCTCAAATAACATTGATGCTTACTGGAATTGCCTCCCAAAGTGTGTTAAAATATTGGAAAGGTTGGCAAAAAACCAAGATATTCCACAAGAGTACACCTATTATGGAATTCCATCACCATGGCTTCAGGTCTGGTCTACTTCTACCTATTTATTATTGTTAGTTTTTAAATTCCAGTTATCTACTTGTATTGTGGATTGTTTGGTTTCTAAATTTATTCTTATACCTGGTCTGGAATGGGGCTGGGACTATTCCTTTGGCTACTGCATTTATATGTCCATCTACTTCAACTTATTTTGTACTTCTCACTTTATTGTTTCTCCCATGCATAGTTAAACTTTTTGCTACAATGAACCAGTTCGCTTTTATCACATGTATTGAGTAGAAAGTGTGCAAATAGTGGTTAGTTCAATTTATTTGTTTTTTTTCCAAATCAATGGACATGAAAAAAAGATACTAATTTGAAAATGGATACTACTGGCATGTTGATCTAATTGTTTTTGTCCTGTTCCATGGGCATCCATAATGTTTTTATTTAGGTTCCATTTATGTAGGAGGATGTTGTTTGTTGTCATTTTTTTTCAGGCAACAACCTGACAATCATTTAGGAAGCAACATCTACTCAGGAGGATTCTACTGGAGCAGTTTTCATGAATATTCTCTTGATAATTGCAGTGATACATTTGATGTGATTGGAAACAAATCCAGCGACGGAAAATGGCTTTGTTTGAATGTGATAATGATTGATAGCTGTAGTAGATCATCTTATCTGGTGCCAATATTTGATAGGATATGAAATACAAGAAAAAATGTTGATTTAACTGGAGTCAAACCATGGCTCCACACGAAACAAGTCTTTACTTAAGGATGCATTACAGTTCCCTTGGATTCAGAGAATATTCCATGTTTCCTAGCATGAAAATTTAGAAGCATACTTTCTGGATTTTATTTTTGTTTGTTTGCTTTTGTTTGTGTACCTGTTATGTTCTTTAAATTAGGGCTTATGTTGAAGATTTTTAATTGCCTCAAACTTGAAGGGATACACAATATTTGCCCTTCAACTTGGTTCTCTAGAAATCAACACTGATTATGAAATAGAATCATTATTTTTGTGGTAGCATTATGAGCATTTGCTGTTTGAGGCCAATGTTTGTTGACCAGATAAGTGCTTGAATTTGTCAAGAGATTGAATCTGAGGTTTACTTTTTCAATTGGTTCAGCAAGATGACCTAAAACCATTTACAAAATAAAAATTAAAAAAATAAAAAGCATTAATTGCTCCAGTTTGTGTAGATTTACTAGGTTTCACCCATTTTGATATGTTTTTGACCTGATTTTATTGATTTTAAACTTTTTTTTGGATTTCCAAAAGAACCAGGCTAGTTGAACTTAGGTTCTTGGTATAACCAATTGAATGAATTATTCTTATATTGTACGGGTAACATTACATGTGAATATTCCTGAAAAGAAATCGTAGACTCATATAATTTATAGGAAGAAATTTTTATGCAGCATTCAATATTCACAATTTTAATAAAACACCTTCCAGCCTCCTTTTGATAGGAAAAGTTTTAACTTAAATGGTTCAATAACCTTTTAAAGCTGTGAAATTTATGGAGCTGCTTAGGAGTGTTGTTATCAGTCTAGATAAGCCATTCAAAGGCCCAATGCCCAGCCAACGTTTGAAAATTGGATGTGGATTGAACTGGTAAGGTTAGGAGCCTGATGCTTTGTAAAATATTTTGAGTTTAATAAAAACATTAATGATAAATTATCAAAAAATATATTTAATTTATCAACTGGTTGATTTATATATATAATTCAAAGGTGAGCCTTGTTGCAACGGTAAAGATGCTATTATGTGACCTGATAATTACGGGTTTGAGTTGTGGGAACTGTCTTTTGCACTACAGGATAAAACTGTGTACAAAAAATCTAATGTCGTTTGAACCTTCTTCGGGACCCCATATTGGTGAGAGCTTTATGCATCAGGCTGTCTTTTTTTATCAATTTATATATATAATTTAATATGCACTGCATTAGTGCCCTAATAACACTTAATTTTGAGAACAAATATTAAAGAAATCCAAGTATGTAATTGGGCTTCAAACTCATGTCCAAGAAGTGCAAATGGAGAACCAATCAGCAGGCACAGAACCAGGGTCTATCTGGTTTTATGGGTTTACTTTCTAGCTGATTTTCTGGGTTTTTTAGGAGGTCTAATTCTATCTGGCTTATCCATCAAGCAAGAGTGCATTGGCTTCTGGAGGTTCCAGTATGACTAGTTGAACTGGCTGGTCCAATCTGGTTTTTGAAAATACTGGATACACCAAGGTCCTGATAAGAAAAATGAGGTTTAGTAGGGGATAAAAGGGCGATATATTTGTCATTAATGATGTTTTTATTAGGCTTTCATTAAGGCAGGGAATAGGATTCCTAATGAAGGGACTATTATCTTTTTTGTATATTTCTCTCAGTTGTTGTGCATTGTTTTGATTTGGTTTATCTCAACTCTAGACTCCATATCTTTTACACATCCCTATCCTTGCAAACAAAGAATTGCAACAATGACCTGGACCTGTTTATTTACGAAAAAAAAGGAGAAACCTTATTATCCATCAAAATTCGACTATTGATTAATTCTGCTAGTGCATATGAGCAGCTCTTCAAAGTGGTCTTGATGATCAAGGTTGTACACTAGTGTTGTGTACCTAAACAAAGTTAGAAGGTTTTTGAACTTTTTGTGTGATTTGTTTTGCTGGTATTCATATTACATGTATGAGTAAATTTTCCAATAAGCTTACTGTAAAAACTTTTATATTACTTTCTATTGAATTGCTATTTTATCCTCAACATACTTTGGCCAAGTCTACAGGCTTATGCTTGTCACAATTTTACTCAAATATTGATTTTCTAGTATTATTACATAGGAAGCTGCCCTATAAAAATTAGGAGTGCGAAGTGTAAATTCATTGTGCTTGTGTAAAGAGAATATTTGCTGAATTTGTATTGTACGATGATAAAGATTTTTTTTTTGTTTTCTAACATACGCACATAACACAGACATCTATTTTGTTCTTCAGTTGGTGCTTAAATGTTGAATGGTTTCTGTTCATTATTTTGCAGCATGAACTTGGAATTGACAAACGTCTAGTTGTAGGTTTTTAAGCAATTATTCATATCCATCTAAAAAATTTGACAAAGTTACAGAAAAATTATCATTATTCTGATGGTCAATATTCACATAATGCAGGTTAAGACAATGAGGGCTCTTCAGTATTTTCCAACCATTGAAGATCCAAACATCAGAAGAGCCTTGTTTGAAGTATGACTGCTTTTGGTATGGAGCATGGTGCAACATGCTTATTTTCTTATGTTTACTAATAAATCAATTTGCTTTACTGTAGGTTCTACAACGCATTTTAATGGGTACAGATGTTGTTAAAAATGTCAATAAGAACAATGCAGCACATGCTGTTCTGTTTGAAGCCTTAGCTCTTGTGAGTTGTTTCCCCTAAAATTATATGCATTTTTATTTTTGTATCTGAGGGTTGATGTGCCCTAAGATCTTTGTATATGTCTTAGAAAATGCACAAGCTATAATGCTAATGCAACACCATTTATCAGTGAATGACCATGATCTGGATACTGTATTGATTTCCTGGAAAATTAAATCTGAGAGTTCTTGCTTCAGTTGACAATCTTGCATCAGTCATTCTGAGGATATTGATGTTGGCTTTCAGTTGTGAAAACTTTTTTGACTCCCATTGTACAGATTTCAAATTGATCGATAAGTCATTGTTGTGAAATAATACATTTGTAACACTGACAAATTATTAACAGAGTAATTTCTCTTCTTTTATCTAAATGTGTTGATAAGACTTTTAGTTTCTTGCTTCTCTTCTTTTTATTTCCTATTTTATACAATTTTTAGGTTTTGGTATGTTAGAAACCAATGTTCTGTTTACCAAAGTATCTATAAACAAGCATTTTCTAACTTCAAAATGTATATTGCAGTTTTCCAGTTGTTATATCGCTCTCATCTATATTGCAGGTTATGCATCTTGATGCTGAGAAGGAGATGATGTCTCAGTGTGTGGCTTTGCTCGGGAAGTTTATTGCTGTTCGTGAACCGAACATTAAGTATCTTGGCTTGGTAAGTAATTTCTCCAATTTATTTCTAAAGATCTGTTGTGCTGGTGGTTGATTAAATCTAAATACAGTAAATTGTGGCAATTGACTTGAGGCGGGAGGAAGACGAGGCCACACTTGTTTAAAAATGCACATAAATTTCCCAAATTTTTTGACTTTGTTGGTATGCTGATGGAGACTCTTATTTATTTGCACAGGAGAACATGACGAGGATGTTATTGGTGTCAGATGTGCAGGATATTATCAAACGGCATCAAGCACAAATAATTACTTCTTTGAAAGATCCTGATATCAGGTGCTTTTGCAGTGATGAGAGTTCGGTTCAATTTTCTCCTGCTTTTTTAAAAACATCATCCAGTACAGACCTTTTAGAATTTCTGTCACTGTGAAAGAGGGAATTTCCTTGTAACTTTGCTCTATGACTTTATATTCTTTAATAATTTGCCAGGAGATATTGTGATCTCCTAAAAACATCTTTCAGCTCTGAAGGATGAGAATTGCTGTGGCATAACCATTACATATGGGTCATGATATGAATGTCTCTTTGATATGGAGTTAGCATGATGCTGGTCTACATTGTCATCGTATGATTCACAGAGTGGGGCACACAGGTTTTAGTTGCCAAGTGACCTATCTAGGCACTCCAGATGCTTTGAGTTAAGGAGAGGGCTAGTCAGTGGTAGGCAGGGAACAACCCCTTTAGTCATTTTGGGAACAACTCCTACATGACTAAGTTGGAGGATCTTGCATATATGTAGTGGACATCCCCACCCATATGTCTAGTCATTTTGGGTGATGGACTATGCCCCTACATCACTTTTGGCTACAGTTGTTAACTTGATTATTGTATTATGAACTTGCTAATTCAGCTTTAGCATGGAACATTATTTTGGTGGCTGGAAATTTACATATTTGTAAAGAATGACTTTGATCTTTGTATGCTGAGGGATTGTGTCCTTCATTTGCTAGATGTTGGTTGAATACCATGGTTGGTTAGTAGTAAGACATGTTGAGTTAGAATTTATTTCTTTTTGAAGTATTGCTTTGCATTTTTTTTTCTGTGTCCTCTGTTTTTGAGCTTCCTTGGAGAATTCTTCTGCATAATATGCTTGATTATGCCCATTGATGATCACTGTAAATTCCTCATATGTTTGAAAATGTTCCAGCATTAGGAGACGTGCTCTTGATCTACTCTATGGTATGTGTGACATTACAAACGCCAAGGATATAGTTGAAGAGTTATTGCAGGTACTAGTGAATTTTTTGTTGTGTTTTCCTCTTTTTGTAGCTTTGGTGTTTAAATATCATACAATAGAAGGTCAATCTAAGATCCTCACAAATTGCTATTATCTCTCTTCAGTATCTTAATACAGCAGAGTTTGCCATGCGTGAAGAATTGGCACTCAAGGCTGCTATTTTAGCAGAGAAGTTTGCTCCAGATCTATCTTGGTATGTACCGATTTTTACATCAAAGGACTTGTTTCATGGTTATATCATTTGTATTGGCACCTCTTGAATGTGTTTTTTGTCCAAGCATCAAGGAAAGAATTTGGATGCTTGAATAGACAAATCAAGAATCTCTTTGTTATATCATAGGATTTATATTATGAATGAGTTGTTAGTTACTTTAGTTATATCATTATGGATGTTGTCTCAATTGTAAAATTTGACTTAATTGATGCTATTCTTCTGCAATCCAGTAAGCAAACTTAGATTAATCAGTAGCAATGTTCTGGCAGTTAGTTTATTCTTAACTTCTGATACTGAGAAATGGCAAAATGGTTCCTATGTTGTGCTTGGTATGATCTGATCTTTGATAATTTCCCTCTAATTTTGCAAATATTGATTTCTCTTCTTGGTTATACTTTTTGCTTCAGCTAAATTGTCGAGGTAATAAAAATTACCTGAAGCAAGGGAATCCAAGTTATCATTAAGGAGATGATAAAATCCAGATTGCCTTTTTAATTTTGCAAAAACACTTGAGACTAAAAAAAACTATCGATGCAACCAATCAGTTTCTCACCCTCCTTCCTTTCCAAATCACAAATTAGTCTTCTACCAAACTTTTCTGTATTTTCTTCTTTTATTTCTCACTTTTTCCCCTTATTTCTTCTCTGTGAAAACCATATTCAGGTCCATGCCGTGTCCATTTCCATAGTCCCTCTGGGTTATCTCAACTTAGTATAAATTCATGAAAATCTCTTTTATTCCCTTCAAATTCTTGACAATTTTGATGTCTATATTGCCTATTCTTGTTTTTTGTAGGTATGTTGATGTCATTCTCCAGTTGATCGATAAAGCTGGGGATTTTGTCAGTGATGACATATGGTACCGTGTGGTTCAGTTTGTCACTAACAATGAGGATTTACAGGTTCACACCATTTATTGCCAGTAATGTAGGATTGTGTTCTTAATAGATCTCTCATTCTGGTCACTAACTGTTCTAGTGATATTTTACAGCCATATGCAGCAGCGAAAGCGAGAGAGTACCTTGAGAAGCCTGCTTTGCACGAGACAATGGTCAAGGTGTTTCGATTATCCTGATCTTTGATTTCTGTTCAAATTGAGAAGAGAATTCTGTTAGCAAAACATGTTTGCTAAAACTCTCTGCGTTTCACTTCATTATGTTAGCTTCATGCCACCGTAGTAATTCCTCAATGTGTGCAATATGTCTAGACTTGAAAGTTTTGATTGAATTTCACCTGCCCATTGAATTTTCTGAAGTTCCCTTTAGCAATAGACCTACACGATTGATCATTGAGCAATTTGTTTCATATGAAACTCTAGGGAATCAAAAAACTGCTAACAAGTTGTTCATACTTCATACACTTTTTCTATTCTGATGACTTTACAATTGAGGCTTTAAAAATTAAATCTAAGGGATACTTATTTTGAGACAGGAATACTTTAAAAGAACTTTTATTAATTATTTGGGGGTTGCTCCTGGAGCCTTTTCTGACATTTGAGATTACTGGAGTATATTTGTCGAAGTATTCAGCACACTCCATAGTCATGATCACTAGCTGAAAATTTGGCAGTTGTATCTGATCAAATTCTTACCATGATTTTAACTGTAGTTTTAATTTAGTGACACTTTTGTGTTGCCCTCTGATTGATGTACAATATATGCTTAATTCTTGTAAATTTTATTGATGCATTAGGTGAGTGCTTATCTTCTTGGAGAATACAGCCACCTTTTGGCTCGAAGACCTGGTTGCAGCCCTAAGGAAATCTTCACCATTATTAGTGAGAAACTTCCTACAATAACGTAAGCTCACAGCAGTTCAATTTGGTTATGGACTGTTCACTGTTGATGTCATTTTTGTAATGCATCAAAGAATTATTCTCTTCAGAACAACTACTCTTGCAATTCTTTTGTCAACATTTGCCAAAATCTTGATGCACAACCATCCTTCAGATCCAGAATTACAAGAACAAATCTGGTCTATATTCAGAAAGTGAGTACTATACTTTTCTTACCTATCCTGCTTGGTTATGCATAAAAATTTAGTATATCTATAATTTTCTATGTTTGTTTCATAGTCATAATGGGAAATGTTTTTGTGCATTTTGGCAGATATGAAAGTTATATTGATGTTGAAATCCAACAAAGAGCTGTTGAATATTTTGCACTTTGTAGGAAAGGGGAAGCTTTAGTGGATGTATTGGCTGAAATGCCCAAATTTCCAGAACGCCAGGTAAATTTCTGGGTTTGATTTATTTGTTAATGAATGAAGCAGGAGTGAAAGATTTTTCCTTTTTTGCTAAAGCTAGTGAAAGGCAAAAAGTCTATCATTTTATACTAATGCATGTTTTTAATTGTCAACACTAGTCTGCTTTGATTAAAAAGGCTGAGGATGCTGAAGTCGACATGGCAGAGCAAAGCGCAATCAGAATAAGGAGTCAACAACAAACATCAAATGATTTGGTTGTAACTGACCAACGCCCTGCAAATGGATCCGTTCCAGTCAGTCAGCTTGCCCTTGTTAGGATGCCAAGTGAAAATATGGTTAGGGTTAAGCCTTTCTACTAACTTGTAGTTAATGATTGTTCATGGTAATAATGCTTCAATAGTTCAAATGCAATATTCAGGAAGCTAGTAGTTCTCATGATCAAGCTACCTCTGAAGTTCAAGTTAACTCTCAAGATCGAGAATTGATCCATGAGAATGGGTCCATTAATGCAGTTGTCCCTCAAGATGTTCAATCTGCAGACCTCCTTGGAGATCTTTTGGGTCCACTTGCAATAGAGGGTCCACCTGCCCCTGCTGTTCCACCTGAGCATAAGGACCACAGTCTGTTGTCAGCTCTCGAAGTAACCCCTGAAGCAGTTGGTCCCCTGGCACTGGCCACAGTTGATGATCAGCCAAACTCAGTTCAGGTATCTAATTATGCTGCTTTGTCAGGCTAAGCTATGATCCTTTTCTTTGCTACCCTTTTTGTTGAGGACCTATATTTTTCACATGATTGAATTACTTGAACATTAATACAGCATGTCATTTAAACTATCTTCTTTTGGCTTCATTTTAACCTTCCCTATTTTCCAACAGCCAATTGTGAACACTGCAGAAAGGTTCAATGCACTATGCCTCAAAGACAGTGGCGTACTCTATGAGGACCCTCACATACAGGTTTCCTGCATATACTTCTTAAACTTATGTCTAGAATATAGCGATGACTGCAAGTGGTTTGTTTGTGTGCTTCTTAGGTGTGTTTTACTCATTGATTTGTTAAAAGCTCTTGTTTGAAGCAAGGCCTTCCAAAAAGTTAAAAAGAAGCTTAACTTGTACATGTCACAAGTCTAAACTTCCTCAAATTATAAGCTTGGTAGTTGATTCTGGCCTTTAATTTCATTCATGATTCTTTGTAAACTGAACCAGCCATAGATGTTTGGTTTGCCTAGTGATTTATAATTCAAAATTCCAAATAAGTTCACATGGATGCTTATGTGGTTGAAAGTGTTATTTTACAAATTATTTTTCATCATGTTTTACCTTTCCACTAGATTTTTTTACTGAATAAGTTCTTTTTCTTGACCTTCTACTTTCTTTCAGATTGGAATGAAAGCAGAATGGAGATCTCATCATGGACGGCTTGTTCTTTTCTTGGGAAACAAAAATACTTCACCTCTTGTCTCAGTGCGAGCTGTGATACTGCCTCCAGCCCATTTAAAGATGGAACTTTCATTAGTACCAGAAACTATTCCTCCACGGGCTCAGGTCTGGCTTAGTTGTCTATGCAATTATCTCTTTTATTTAATAGAACTCTGAAGTTTGTCATTTTTCCTTAATGTACTAGGTTCAATGCCCGCTAGAAGTTGTGAACCTGCGAGCAAGCAGAGATCTTGCTGTTCTAGATTTCTCCTATAAATTCGGAACTGCCATGGTCCCATTCCTCACTTTGCCTTTATACTTTTGTTTTTGTGTTTATTGTAGAAAATCATTCTTCACTAATTTATTACGTTTTCCAGGTTAATGTCAAACTACAGCTTCCATCTGTTCTTAATAAATTTTTGCAGCCTATTTCAATCTCAGCTGAAGAGTTTTTCCCCCAGTGGAAATCATTATCAGGACCACCTCTGAAGCTTCAAGAAGTGGTGAGCATCTGGATGAACCTATATTTATTTTTGCTATTTTCTACTATAAGTTTGTCTGAAAGAGCATAACCAAGGGTCAAGTTTACCTCAGTGAGTCATTTTATAAAAGATTTCTTTAAAGATGATCAAAACTTTTCTCTTTTGCTTGTTTGGTGTACCACTGACATAGTGCACGAATGTAATCGATTTTCAAGGCAATGTTTAAAGATAATTAAATGTGTATTAACAGATTCTCAGTAGGCAAATGTTAGTAGCTCCTAAATTCTAAAACACGGCTCCCAAGAGTTAATTGCTAAATCTAGGGTATTCTTTTGGATGATTTTATAGATCCAAGCCAAAATTTCATTGTTGACAAATTTAGTCCATATATGTTTCTAAATTCTTACCGAATTTATCTGACTGTCAATTTGGACATTATTTGTCCAAATGCATCTGCTTGGTGTCACACGACAACTAAGGATCAACATGCCACATTGGATCGAAAACTGAAGTATTTTGATTTTTTTAATCTCTACATTATATGTTAGGTTTATTAAAATTCAGCTAAAAATTATGATATTGTGCTTAATTTAACTAGAAATGATATCATGTGGCATTGTCAATTGACTATAAGTACTGGATATTTGTTACTAAGCAAATGAGTATGTGTACGTTGAAAATGAAATTTCAGAGTTTTAACTGAAGGCTTCATAATTCACCTGAGTACCAATTCTCTCAATTCTAACCTTTTTGAGGATGCTTGCAGCTCAGAAATGTAAAACCTTTACCTCTTTCTGAAATGGCAAACTTGTTCACCAGCCTTCGCATGGCAGTTATACCTGGAATCGTTAGTCATATCTTCTTCTTCTTTTATCTTCCATGTGATTCTTTAGAGAATAACAGTTACCATACCTCTTCTCCAGGATACAAATCCAAATAATCTAATTGTTTGTGCTACCTTCCATTCAGAGAGCTCCAGGGCAGTGCTTTGTTTGGTTAGTATATATCCTTTTTCTTCATGCATTTTTATTTAGCTGTGATTTCTTCCAGGTAACTGGGTCTGTGTGAATACAAGCTGCATCTCCTCTATATTTATGCAATTGTCACCTCCTGTGATGGGCTGTCTTTAAGTTCACGTTGTTGTAGCTATATTAGTCTTGTTTACTGTCAGTTACCTTTTATAACTGATGATTCATTGTCCAACTGCAAATATTCCTGACATTTACCTGTTTCCTGCAGCGATTTGGTTTATTTTCATGTTATATGCATGCTAGTGTCTGTCGTAGGTTACTATTAGCTCATTTGAATGCTTTAGTTCCATTTAGACGATAGAAGAGTTGAATCTAATAGTGGAAGGTGGTGCAATTGTTAGAGGGAGTTCAAAGAAGATATTAGTTAATAGAATATAAAATAATTTAATTTCTTTGAATATTACTAATGATATAATGTGGCTTATAGCTCCATGGAGGGATAAGTTTCATATAGCCGACTTCAAATATATGGGACTGATACAATTTGACGATGACTATGATCTATAGTTCTGTACCAATATCAATGTCTTCCTGATGGGTTCTCTTTTCCTCACCCTTGTAATGTGCAATAAGCTATAGTATTAAATTTTAGAAACACAGCAAAACGCAACTTCACTGGTAAGCTAGTGTGAATGCCATTTAAATATTTTGAACAGGACTTGTTTGTTCGATGATTATTTTACATGTTTTCACTTTTATGGGAACTTCAAGTCTTCAATGTTTTTAGTTACATACACTGAATTTAATAGCAAACTGTCTGCAGTCAATCTCTTAGCATTTTCATTCTCGGTTTGTGTCTCACAGTTTGATGTTGACTCTGATCTACTTACATTTTGTGTCCAACAATTTTCAGGTTAGAGTTGAAACGGATCCAGCTGACAGAACCCAGCTTCGCATGACTATAGGATCAGGAGATCCAACTTTGACATTCGAGTATCTCTTCTGAGTTACTGACTTTGGCTATAATTCATTCCATCTTCTAAACAATAATTTTCTTAACAGGTTGAAGGAATGCATCAAGGAACATCTGGTCAGCGTATTGATGCAAGCTCCGACACCAGTCGTACCACCATTACAACCGCAATCACCAGTTACTCCAGCATACAATGATCCTGGTGCTATGCTTGCTGGCCTACTTTAAAATCTTTAGCTGCAAAGCTTGGATGTACTTGCCTTTTCAAATTTAGAGAAAGACGTGCCAACCAACAATCCTTGTAGCCAACATCACAAATGGATGACTATATAGGACGAGGGTGTACAGAAGAAATGTTGAATCAATCAAGCATCATCAGGATAGCATTCAATATCAAATTCTTTGGGGTTCATCGTGTGTCCCACTGTAAGGTTTTGCTATATTGTGTATGATTTATGTTTTTCTTTCTTTTTTTTTCTTTCTCCCATTGTTATGCTTCTATTTCTTCATTGAATCTAGTGTATGCAACGAGGCCATTGTGAAATTCTGTTTTGACGTAATTTTGTTTCATGTACAAGTAACACTAGGGAGAAATTATTTTTCCAACTAGTAACGGAAACACGTAATGATACATGCTATGATCGAGGGTTTGTAGCCCTCTCATTCTCCTCTCGTTCCCATTAAATGTTGATCTTTTTTTTGGTCTTTTCAGGGGTTTAATAACCGACATTTCATTTCTTAAAATCATCCGAATTCTTTCAAAATTTTAAGTTATTATTTAATTATCGATCAGAGTAATGGAATGATTATATGATTGGAAATTTGCTACCTTTTCAATTTATAAGTAATCCTAGAGAACGCTGGAATGAGTATTTTTTTATATTTATTTTGACAATTGATTGATGAGAAATTTTTATAGAATTAAATTAATTATTTTTGAACTAGTCGAATCAAAAATTTTAATGTCCAACTAAAAAAAAAAGGAATTGAAAAGCAATAGTACATTTTTTAGCTCAAGGCTATTCCGACGGGCATTTTTCAGTAGCCTGCATAATTTGTATTATGTCAGTATGAATTTTAGTCTTCAACTGCCAATTCAATATTTTTAACAAGAAATTAATAAAATAAGCGCTAACAATATTATTTCAGGAAACGGTCAGTTAAAAAATGTACCGTCGACATTCCTACAACATCGACTTATGTAACAAAGATGTCCTGATCATTCGGATGGAATTTTTTGTTTGGAAAAAGAGATTTTGTCATCGTTCGCAAACAATTTATGTTCCACATATATGAAATTTAAAATTTTATAAACTTTTATTTTAAAGTGTACTATTTTTTTAAACCAGTACGATGCAATCATAAAATATTCATAAACAAATATGTGGATCAAAATTTAAATCATACAAATATTTTAGATACTTTAAATTTACTTGGATGAATTGAAGAAAAGTTTTAAAAACAATTCAATTATTTCCTTCTCTCTCTCAGAGGATATCTTTCTGTTTCAGCAATAATCCTCCCAAGATGAACATAACCTTCGGTTGGGAGCAGACGTGAGGTACTAAATTTCTACTATACCATACACAGAATGATAACAGTTAGAGATGCCAACACAGAATTAGATCTTAGGCAGAAAGAGACTATGAGAGATTTAGAGCAATTATAACTATTCAATTGGAACTAAATTAAGGATTTTTACAATGATTGATTATTACCAACCAACCAGAAACTGCATGTTAAGGAAGGAGAATTTCTAGCCTATAAGGGACTTACATCCTCCCAACCAGAAATTCCCCAGGAAATAAACCTGGAATCCAATAGGTTAACCCTCAGCTCACCCAAAGAATTTCTGTACATGTAACTTGTTGGATTTTAGAAGGCAAGATAATGTAAATAATGAAATCACCCCAGGAATTTGAATCAAATTTTTGACGGCCAATCTAGAGGGCTGACAAAGTTGGAAACATTGAGCAACGGCTAGGTTAAGAGAATTTCTCAATATTATCATCATTAGTAAAATTTAAATTAATAAAAATAGCTTAGATTAACAAAGTTTTTTTTTATATTATCCCCTCTATCCCGTAAGTGTTCCATTTTAATTAATTCAGCAACTTTAACTAAAGAGTATAATAATCACCTTTCAACATGTTCATATCTATCTCCAAATAACTTATTTCATTTATCATATTTTGCTACATTAAATTTTTTGTATTTTCTACATAAACATTTCCTAAGTAATGGTTAAGTTTTCTCATAGCTTTCATCATCAAATAGGGAAACATCGACTTACTTGTATCCTCCTCGTCCGTTAGCTTTTAATATCCGTGAGCTTTAGCCTCAACTTCATGTTACTAGCCTGGACCAGAATTTCCCCTTTTGATTCTTCCACCTTCAGAACGATGGCCTCCTTGCCAAGGGATGGAATATTCACTGTATCGCCTACCACCGGCACGTAGCATTCCTTGTCTGAGAACAAGAACACATGCATTTGAGTAACATGTTTCAAAAAAAAAAAAGAGAGAGAGTCAATTTAATACTTTTGCTTTCTTATTTTTCTCATTACTGTATTGGAAGCCCAATCTCTCCACACACCAACAAACGTTAGACTTCTCTAATCAAGTTGAAGGCAAAAGCCCATTTCTCTTGGTTCAATATTATCTTCCCTTTTCAAGTGAACCTAAGGATTAACACCGCCAATCTTTCAACTAATAAGCTATCAGAAAGCTACTGAACTAACACAATCTGAAATTTGATTGACCAAGTTCTTATCTTAAAAACTAATGGCCAGTTGCTAAGAGGTCCTACCTATATCGCATGTCTTATCATAGAAAATACCTATCTTTAGGAAGGGATATTGCTTGAGAAAACAAACATGATATGAAGAAATGTTGAGTTATACCCACCATTCACAGGCTTGGTGGTTTGGGACGATATGCTCCATCCTGGGGAGGTGTTTGGCTTTGGAAGCTCAAGATTTTCCATTGAGTGGCTATTGGTTACTATGTTCCCACTTTTTGATTTCATTTCAATAGACTGACGAAATTGATGCAGCTTATGACGAAGTAGAGAACGTGCCATTGCAGCACTATCTGAGATTGCTGTTGCTTTTCTTCTTTTCAACTTAACACCATGATCTGCAATCTTTTTATTTGACACCAATAGGCTTCCACGTAGTTCTTTTGACAGCCTAAAATCGGTAACTTCATGTGAAATTACAAAAAATGAACAAAAACAGACTTTTATAAGTGAATCAGCTGCCTAAGAAAGACTAAGAAAAAGGATGTTTTATCATGCTCTAACAGTACATGATGTATTTTTCATTGGTATAATAAGCTCAGGTAAATAAAACTAAGTGGAATATAGAGATACCTCAGCCAATTGTTACAATGGCATAAAGATCATGAGCACATGTTTTTAATACCTTTGGCTAATTGGGATTAAAAAAAACTAGTTATCACTTGATTTTGTACTACAAGAAATCATTTTCTAGGCAGCATTGACTGTTGTCATACCAGGTTTTATTTGGGACAATTGCATAACATTAAATAAACCATTGGCATTTTTTCTAAATGGGACAAAGGGTTGTACCAATGTAAATAGTTAGAACCCAAACAATGATTACCAACTGGAGTACTCACCTGCACTTCTTTATTTCACTTTCACTAAAATGTGGTGCGTTTGGTGATAAAAACCCCACAAGAAAAGATTAGCAATCACACCAGTTATCTGCAAACAATAATTATCTATCTATGGCTACAGTTGGATCCAGTGGCTCAAGAACAGACTACCATTGAGCCCTAATCTAGTCAGAGGGTTTCAGACGACCAGCTCTTTGTAAGAACAAATACAACAAAATAATATAACAAATAATTCGGACAGCACAAAACAAATTGCTAAAGCTGCAATACCATATATGCCAATTCCCACTAATTCTTTTTTGCACTACCGTTGCTCATTATCCATTTCATAACCATTTCAACCTTCGAACATGATAAAACATAAATTTTTGAGTTCTTACTAATACAGATCCATTTTCCTACCTAGACCACAATGTTATCTGTTTAAATAGATTGCTGAAATTCTTCAACACATCCACTGATACTAATTGGCAAACCATTTGAATTTAGTATTAACAAGTTTAACTGCAAGCTGAATTCAGATCTTGCATATCATCACTATGGTTTAACTTATCATGGGACTGAAGTTATCATTAAAGGATTGGATGTAGATCATGACTAATATTTCAGAATAATACTGAAAAAAAAAAGTTGGTTGGCAAGATCTTTCATATTGGTTGATGAACTATTACTATAACTATCCAAAGTCCCCTATTACATTTTTTTCAGTAACTCAACTTCAAAACAGATAACTAATTCTATACTATTGCATGCTTTTCATATTAGTTTTTAGCAGTTATAGAAAAAACTGAGCCAAAGTCAATAATTTCTTTTTTCCGTAACAACAGCAAGAATGGAAAAACTGCAAAAAGTGATCTTGGCAGCTAAAAGTGAAAAAGTACCATGAATCTCATATGATCTCATATGCATGTGATGCAATGAAAATCAAAAACAACAAAAACATGTAGTCAAATAGCCACAATCTTTCATTTTAGTGTGTAAACTACTAAAAGCCGAGCAAATGTAGCCAATTACTAAATCAAGAAGTCTGTACCAAATGCCTTGGAAGAAAAACATAGCAAATCGCATGTAAGAATCAAACAAACAATATTAATTTATGACATGCAAAATATGTCTAGATGTTTAGATCCATATGATTACAATACATAGAACTCTTGGAAAAGAATGATTTAATCCTTACATCAAGTAGCGTTCTGCGTCCTGAAGATATTGTTGGAAGCTTTGTTTAAACCTTTCCATATCAACTATTACCTGCATGAACACTCTTTTATACTCATAGATTGTCAAAGTTTAAAATAGTAAATAAAAGTTTGAAATCATACATCCAATCATTAAAAAGCACACCACTGCTAAGTAAAATTATGTTTCTATGTTGGAAGTTGTCAAATTCTTCCTCTGATAGAACTTTGAAGTATGAATTTGTATCAGCATTGTGTTAGGGGACTAGGGAGTCATCATCAGATAGTTGAGACTAACACAATTTATGATGATGAAGTGTTAGCGGGCTTAGGAAGAAGATCTTTCATGAATTTGGACCAAAAGAATGTACTAATAAAGAAAATTTGACAACACAATTCCTCAATAACATAGCAGGTTATAAGTTACACAACACAATTATCTAGGGCCTTTTGGAGTTTCTTCTCACCTCAATAACTATTCCATACTTTTTCCCTCCCTCTTTCTGGAAAAGCATTTTCATAACCGTACTCCAGCTATATAATTAAAAATTACATGATCATTTTAAGATATTAAGAATTCAATGAAATTTATTTGTTCTAAACATGAACTGAAGCTTAAAAGATTGCCCAAAAATCTTTCATGGTATCATATGGTATGAATTATATGAATAATCCAAAACAGAAATGACTAATAAAAAATTATAATGTGAAATAACTTAGACAAACAAGATCTTTAAATTACAAATTACCGTTTACTGAGAAAACATATTTTATATTGCAAATACAGAAGCAAAACAAAATTGTGACTTATTTTACCTCATTTATCTCTGCATTTGCAGTTCCAAGTAGCTTGCGTGCACTATCCACAATAACATTTGCCAGACCAAGCCTTTCAGCAATATTAATTGCATTTGAACGGCCTGCAAGAAATATGTGAAGACTTCTTCATTTTCCAGGAATTGGAAAGACTAAATTAACTCATTATTGGCTTTAGGTGATCACTACAAATCATCACTACACAGTGATCATATTCTGAATTTTGATGGAATTGCCAGTGACAACTTATGCTCACTTAATTGCTACTGCTAAATACTAAGAAAACTTTGCTGCACGTCAATAATGTCTCTTGAGCATTTTTATTACAATTTTTTTAAAAAATAAATAAAGTATTTTTGTCCCTAAAATTCCAATTCCTAGGGCATGTTATGCATTCAAGATATCATAGCATTTGGCAAGGATTCCAAGTTCAACAATTTCATCATTATGAGAAATATGATCATTCATTTTTAAGGCATAGATTATAATTTCATTTCGAATTTTGGAATGAAAAAAAAAGTGCAGTGAAAGACAAAAAAAAAAAAAGGGCTTTGTAGAAAGTTGATGTCATTGTTGTTGAACTTTTCAATCCCCTCTGTGTTTCTGAAAATATAAAATCTTGTACATGATTGATGACAGGTCATCAATAATTACAGAACCCAAGAATTTCAAACCCAAAACTTGGCAACAACTTCCAAGGTTCTTACCAACTGAGCTACCTGGAAACCATCCATTTTGTCAACCAGTAAGATGCAAGGCAGATTATAGTTTCTCATCATAAGACACATCAAGTTATATATTATTTATTGTCTGAAAATACACAAGTAAATCTGATTAAAATTATCTTCTGTGTATTGTGAGAAAACATTGGATCCTTGATAATTTTGTACCAGCAATTTTTTTCCAAATGCAAATATAAATCCATGATGACTTGTTCCTTGAAGGCAAGGGAGACATGATCTAAAAGTCTCATAGCCAATGATCGATGCTATTGTTTAAGCTACTATGTTTAGAGCATTTCATGGTAAACAATGTTGCTAAAAGGTGCTAGAGCGGTGGTGAGGCAAAGCCCAAGTGCCTCGCCATAGTTTTAGATCTCAACTCGTGAGAGGCGTTACGGGCGAATTTTACCATTCCGCCTGGCACCGATACAGGCAATACCGTGCAGCCGTTGCGGCCTCTACGGGTGCCTTGCATGGCCGCGGCATCCTCCGCAGATTCTTGTGTGGCCACAGGGGCCTCGCGTGGCTGCGGACTGCCTCCACGGGGTTGCGGCGACCTCGCGTGATCGCAGGCAGCAGCTGCGAACTCACTATGGAGCACATTCTGAGTGAACTTTAAATTAAAAGTAAGGTTAATAATTTCAATCAACTCTTAGCTATAGTTTAGAATAAATAAATAAATAATGTCCCCGCGGGAGGGGCAGATGGCTAGCACGGATAGTAGATTTGCCCCAAGGAACAAGGGTCGATCCCCCACGAGTACGTTTG
>JBAMHZ010000023.1:1577114-1587686 GCA_037177395.1 Alpinia galanga | reverse complement strand
GAAGGAAAAGAGGAGGAGAAGATTTTGGCAGATACAGTTTCCATTTCTTATTTGAGAGATGAAATGAAGCACTTTTACTAGCTACATCTTCATTCAATACTTCAGGGCGTTCTCTCCCTATGTAGCTTGGTAGATAAATTTCAGGGTAGGTGCCACCATATGCTAAACTGTACTTCGCTCTTGCAATTATCTATTCCATTAAAAAAGCATATTAATAAAGCAGAGTTAAAATAAGATGATTGCATGATTGTAACAAAACACAACAAATCTCCTTAATTTTTTGTCAAAAGTTTGGATTACATATTGCTAGAATGGTGAGTCAATAAATCACACAAATTGAGCATTCAGAATAAACAAAATGAATTATCAATATACATGGTTAACTCCTGAGATTAAAGAGACAACAAATGAGAGTTTGGCCTCAGTAAAACATATTTGCTATTTTCAATCACTGTTGTCTATAAAGAATCCAAGTATTTCAGAAACAATGAACGTCAGCAGTACAAGTCAATATGATACAGCTTTTCCTTGTTAAAGTGTTTCAGAACATCATTGACATACAGCTGAAGTTTAGTGATTCAGGAAGTGTATCCTAATGGGATACACAGCACAAGATCACTGTTATATTATTTTAATCATTCCAGACAGAGAGAAAACCTCAGATGGATAAAACCATCAATGTGCCAAATATACCATGGAAAAAAGTGCTGCTTATGTTATTATACACAACTCCTTGGACAATAGAAGCATAAAGGAAAAGACAGAATGGATATAAGACAAAGCAAGAGTAGTGCAAAGAGTATGATACAAATTGTGTTCCTAAATGTTTCGCAGGTCATGAAACCGCTAAGCATTTTGTCAGGAAGACTATTATACACAAGATAGATGCAAACATTGACTATAAATCGGAATATGTCATGCTTTAATAAAAAATAGAAAGAGAGGAAAATTGGATTCATTCACCCACAACGTCCAGACTTATTATTGTTTGCAGCAAATACTGGACATCATCAATTTCTTCAAGCATCTATAAGAAGCAAGAAACGGATCAATCAATATTCCCCAACACTTCAAAAACTAGAATTTCTTTTTCAGAAGGCAAAAAAAAATTGTAAACAAGAAGCTTACTCATACCTTATCAGTTAACCTTGACAAAACATCTTCCTCAGCCTTAACCACCAAAGCTCTAGCTTGTTGCAACTCATCATTCAATGGGATAGCAGCAATTGGCTCCAGCATACTTCCAGAACTTGAATCACTAAATGTGATGCAATTCGACAAATAAATATTTGGAGAGTAATCTCGTTTCAATTGCAACAAAAGAACCAGAATAGCATTAGCAAACGACAAAAACCGCATGAACAACATTACACTAATTTTACCAGAATGTTAAAAATGAGAATGGGCAGTAAATCTAGACATAAGGTGAGATTAATAGTGACATCTCATAATTCAGACTTGCACAAACCATAAAAGGATAGGTTCATGGTATCAATTTAAGTATCTCATTCAATGGTCAAATGCTCTCTTCATTTTTACATATTTCAATGCATCACATTCATGCTGATCCAATGATTTTAACATAGAAATATACCCTTCTTCAGAAAGTAAAAGTATCCAATATCACCATCTCAGTTCTCCTCAATCCTCATATTCGTTGTGCTACATTACAAGTTACCACCAGATCTTCCTAGAGAAGAAGGCAGAGAATAAGGTAGGTCAAATATGGGGGGGGAACATCAGCGATCAAACATCGATAGGTAATAAACTAACCTCTCCATCCTTCAATTTAGGTCTACATGGCCTTCTTACTGATTGAAAAGACAATATTTTTCTGTACGACACTAACAGCACTTTTCATTCTGACAGCAGATCAAGATCCCTTAAGCAGCTAAATTTTAGGCCTTCATAGAAATTTTACTCCGGTCCAAAATTGTTTTTAGGTACAACCCAAAAAAATTGAGCCTTTACCTAACATCTATACAACGACTGTAAGCAAATACTCCAGTTGATAAAAGGTATGGCAACAATAGAAGCACATGTGAGCACATAAAGCGGCTGCGGATCCCAATATTTTGGGGATGAATGGCAACTTTTTTAAGGAGAAATTAAACTCTAAAGTGACTAGATGACAAAGGCACAGGATTCAGTTGATCTGCCAATTGGTACTGCCAAAGAAGAACAAAAAAGTGGCATCTTGATAACAATCAATTGGCCAGTCATATGCCATAAGTGTCGCATGCAAACAATAAATAATTTGTTAGATGCTGATATCAAAAGGAGCTTATATATGGCACTAGCCACAAAGTGCTCAACAAATATCAATGTTTGATACAACTGCTACAAGCATTTATACACACTGTATTCAGCAAACGTGAAAGAGAGGAGGAAATGAAGGAGAAAAAGAAGAGTAAAAAAGCATAACTTGAGTTGCTTACTTGGAAGAAGAAAGAAAGGGGGGATGAAAAAGAGAAAAAACTAGACCACCTACCGAGAATTGGCAGTCAAGGTGAGGCAAGGTTAGAAAAGGCATTGATTGCCTATTACCCAGACTCTATCACTAGTTGTTGACAAATCTCAAGCAGAATCCTTTATTTAGTCTATGTTTCCTTCCACCCTTTGCTACCTAACAACATGGTGATTATCCCTATTCCACTCGTACCTTCCTCCCTATTTTCTCTCTGCCCTCTTCATCCCTCCAAAAAAACACAGGGTCAGAACTGTCATGCTCTAGAATACATGTAACTCAAGAAACCAATTGTCAAGGGCCATAAATTCACAGGAAAACATATGGTAGGCAAAAAGTTTCAAAAAGTAATATAAAAAATCCCAAATAAAACTTGAACAGATCTAATTTAGTTTGAAAGCTCAAAAAATACTTATGATGTATTCCTTGGATTGAATGATTGATAAGAATGAAAATTTAAACAAATTCAAAATCCAACATGCAAAAGTATATATAAGCTTAAGATATCACCATTATCAAGCTACGGTTAACGCAACTAATTGGAACAAACTAGATGAATTTTATAGCTACATTGAACTCTATGAACTGCAATATCACTGGTAATATCAAATTAATTAAATCATTTTTTATTACATCGATAAATGTTATCTTTTGTCTCCTACATAACCTTAAGATAAGACCAAGGAGAAAGAACTACAGCAACACAAACAATGTGCAATTAACACACCTAGACAAGAGTAGTCCACCAAGTGTCATAGATCTGTCACCCATCACCCTGATGCAGCACCGGCCATTAACAATGCACATTTCCTGAATCAAATAGAGCGAAACCCTTAGTGCTTCTGCAAATTAGTTTAAATACAAGGAGAGGCTCTTTAACACTTACCAATGTGGAAGTTTCACTTTTACCCTGTCTAATTAACTTGTCCACAAGCTGATACAACTACACCGCAATTAAAAGGAAATTAGAATTCTCCTACAAAGTAAATCTTTGAAGATTGTAAACATATTAAGATAAAAAAATTCATTTCTTTGCTACACTGCCATAATCATAATAGGCCTGACTCAAGATTGGTAAAATAAGCATGAGAGATGTAACTTTCATCGTAGCAATACTTGAATCTCTTTTAATGAGTTATCAATACTGTTCCATGGGATTCTTTGTTTCATTGAAAATCAAAGTGATCATTATTTAGTAACTTATATCAATTGATCAAGTATTTTATTCACGATACTCTTTTTATTTTCAGGCTTAAAGATTACAAATATAATTCAAAAGACTTGGAAATTGAAATCATGGATTTCTCCAGGAAATAATTCTTTATATCAAGGCAATATTTCACCACCTGAACTAAATAGAGTAGAAACAGAAAAATTATAACCTTAGAAATTAATGATACTGAAGGAAATTAGAGAGAACAACTGCCTTGTGTAACAATTTCCAATATTTTGGTGACAAAAGTTAATGAAACTTGAATTTGCAGGCGCGATAAAAAGCATAAGGTTAAAGACTTGAACTTACTTTGACATATTGCCATTATGTTCTTGCAATAGTAGTAACCGAGAATTGGACAAAAAGATAGGGTTGAATTTGCAGGGGTTATCTTCAACTAATGAACATATCAAGAAAAGTTAAAGTTGTGCACTATATGTTTTTCAACATGATTTAATGTGAAATTAGGGAAAAACTTTGACAAGAATGCATCACCATGAGTCATCATTCTGAGAATATATGATCAATGTGCTCTTTGAACAAACTTTGTACAGAAACAGAACATACAACTACAATATTCTAGAATCTAGTATACTAATGAAGTAGCTTTTTTAGTCACTCCAATATGGAGCTCATATAATGAATGTGATATAAAGACCTGGGTTATCAGAGTAACTAGCTAATGAAAAATTGCAAACAAAGATACTATATCAACAGAATTATCAGAATGAAAACAAAAAAATAAGGTTGATGTACAGTATTTTGCAAATCGATTTGAAATGGTATACCTTTCTCTCAAGTGATCGAACTTGATCACGGGATCTTCTAAGCTCGGAACTCTACAGCAACAAAAGGTATAAAATTTTGGCATAAGGGTGAAAGGCAAGGCAAATTAAGGGAGAAATGAAAGCAATCAAATCATACTAAAGTGCAATTAGCAAAAAAACACAGGAAAAACATAAAGAATGTAGGTCAATGAAATAGGTATTTACATGTTCAAATCAAAGTTGCAATTACAGCGCATTGGTCAATGTGTTAGACGCTTAAGGCCAAATTTCAGTACCACAGCACAATTCCAACCTCTTAATTGGGACACAACTGAAAGAGCTACCAGAGCAACATCTTTTTGAGCCAAGTGAAGTATTATCAAATTATGGAGATGTAGGCAAATAATTATAGGCTTGTAGCCATTATGTCATTCACAAAAGTGGTCATATTCATATATGATTTACCTTGGCCTAATATTTCGACTGGCCACAACAACAAAAATATTTGTTCATGCCAAATAATTATAGTTAGCTAGATATATCATATTTCATTTTTGAACTCTATGAAGGACTAGTTAAATAGTTTTCTTTAGCCTCTCCCAGCACTCATGTCTTCAATATTTAAATTGATTATTAAATATATTGGTCATCTTTCAATATATACCCATTTAACATACGTTCAACCATTCAATCAACCATCAGAGCAACACCTATGACCTAACTAAACTACTCCCATATCAAATTATTTATTTAATTTTAGCAAGCTCATAAGTTATGTTATCATTCTCGGCTTTGTTATATTAATTTTTATATTTTTGTCTGCAAATCAATCAATGTTTTGACCATAACTTGCAGTACCAAAATCTCATAATCCCTTTTATCCTATTAATGATATATCTCTCCATGCTGAAAAATAAATTTGAGCTATTGAAACTTTTGCTAGAATTTTTTTCTCCATCAATTTAATTGCTCTATCACTTATTTTCTTGTCACCAAAACTATATTTCATATACTCAATTTTAGTTCAACACTTCTACTTAACTTAAAACCCTTTTAGTCTTCAAAGTTTCTTTTTGCAATTCAAACTATGAGTATAAACATTCAAATTAGTTAGTAAAATGTTCTCTTATAACTTACACTAAATAGGTTTATCACAGATAAGTTATTTAATAAATATATATTTGACTGTTCAATCTCATCTCAAATAAGAAAATAATTGCCCAACAATTCCAAACTGTTCTCCACTTCTTTTATTTATTGATGATTATCCAAAAAATAACTTTGAAAAGTGGAAAAGTATCCGATAGAATAACACATCTACACAGTATGGCATTCCATCTTTTTACAGTAATCTTAATTATACTCTTCAATGTCCAAAAACAAAATATGAAATACTGAAACAAAGGGTATCAATATACAAACTGCGCTATCTTTAACAGATCCATCTTCATCGATCACCAGCTGGGCAGACTTGACGAATGACTGGCTAATAGCAACATCCATTATCTGAGTATAGATCAAAAGATGTCATTTACCATCCATAGTTTGGCACTGAAAAAGAATTTTAAAAATGCAAATAAAAACCATGTTTACTAAAAGAATAATATATACTAGATTTACCATTGGAGTAATGGGCACAAAACGGATATACCACTCTGAATCTTCTTTCACTGCTGTCTTAAGAGTGACTTGCAAGGCATCAATATATTTTATAAGCCCCACAACAGCCATTGCTTCAGTTCCATTCAATGGAGAACCTCTAGATACACGAGTAATAGCTGACTTTACCTTTCAAGAAAATCCAATAGTAAATATTAAATGATAAGCAAGTAACAATCTGCAGCCTAAGATGACTGCTGCCACATTTAATAATCTAAGCAAATAACAACCTGTTACATGACCTTGACATGTTTGCTTGTGTTAGGATTGTTGGAAGAACAATTAAAGTTCCACATGAAAAAGATTATGGGCTTATAAGATGAAAAGATATTTTCATTAGAATAATGCCTTTTGGGTATAGCCCAAAAACAAAATCACGAGGACTTAGGCCCAAAGTGAGCAATATCGTATCATTGTGGAGATATGTGAATCTTATTTGTACCAACAATTGATATTAGAGTCAATGACCCATGTCGAGTCATAAGCCTCGAACGAAGGAAGTGGAAACTCCTATATTCAGATCAAGAGAATCAAACACCTGGCAGCAAGTTCAATTTGGTCAAGGACAGGACAACTGACAAGAAGTTCAGTTAGATCAGAAGGATCAAACAGTTGGCAGGAAGACTTAGTAGGTTGAGAATCAATAATCAAGCAGAGAAAGTCCTTCAAGGACGAATGGACTTGAGGGGGAAGGCCCAATGTGACCCTTCATTTGAAGGGGGGATTGTTGGAATTATTGGAAGAACAATCAAAGTCCCACATTGGAAAGACATAGAAAAGATCAACAGCTTATAAGATGAAAAGATGTCTCTATTAGAATGAAACATTTTGGATATAACCCAAAAATAAAATCATAAGGGCTTAAGTTCAAAGTGGACAATATCATCTCATTATGGAGATATGTAAATCTTATTTGCACCAACATCTTATTCTAATTTTATAAATCAAAGCTCAATATACCAATAGAATGCCAGGAATCTACCTAATCAAACCAATATCTACCAAGTAGAAGGGCATTTACCAGCAAGGAAACCAGAAATAGTTATCATGAATTTCTTCAAATGGTATATTGGTGTAACTGTTAGAATTGGCTTTGTAGTGGTGTACCAGAAACAAATTGCACCAGTATAAATCGAGCACAAATAAGAAAATAGATAACACTTTGCTGGCTGACTGACATTTTTCTTTCCATTGACGTCAAGGCACTTGAAAAGTTTTCCTCATGGTTACATGGTTAAACCTAATAAGATCAAACAAAAAAGAAAGAGCCTATAAAAGTTGTGAGTTAGCAAAGATAACCTCTATGATGATCAATATGAAGTATGAGCCCGTACCTCACCACATTACAAAACTAAATAGCATTAGGAAACTCAGATTTGCAATGAAAATTGCATAAAGTAAGATTCCCTACTTTACACATTGAGAATCATGGATTATGAAGTCAGTTAATAGGCCTAATGAGTGAACAATGATTAACTTGGGGTTATGAATTTTGGACCAATGATTTGTCCTATTAAATGAAGGAGAGCTTTGGTGCAATGATAAAGTTGTTGCTATGTGATCTGGTGGTCACGAATTTAAGTTGTAAAAATAGTCTGTTGCAATGCAAGACCATGGACATTTCCCCAAGACCCTACATTGGTGGAAGCTTTACGCACCGAACTACCCTTTGATTTATTCTACTAGTCAATAGGATAATTTTCTCATTAATGTGACGTTTTGGTACCAAGACTTTATGATGTGAATAAACTCCATTGTAAAAACCAAACCCAAAAAATTGACAACCTTAATTTCAGGTTCAACCCTAATTTCAACATAATTACATCTTAGTCATACCCAGTCAGACTCCCATCCATCAGGTAGATGAGCCTGTTCGAAATTCAATTCCATCATTTACACAATCAAATGTTCAATTCCAAAATTGATAATAGAGATAAAGAAACTCAGTATAGTAGGATGCTTTAAAACTGTTTGAAAATCCAAGTTTAAAAGTTACAAACTAACTATTGAAGTAATTTTCATGTAGATTGGTTCTTCCCACTGGGCCAATGAGCTGGTAGAATTTTGGTTCTCGTCATTTAGACGATAGAATGCTCGATCCTACATTGGATAATATATATAAAGGAAGTCAGGGCTGTACCATGTATTAAAACCTTGTTTGAAGTAGTCAACTATTACATTGTCTTGCATAATGAAGTGACGTGCTCTAGCTCTTATTCTTAAAGGATGGTGTGATCAAGCAAAGCGATGACAAGCATTAGTGTTAAAAAGGACTAAACTTAAGAAAGCAAAAAGGAGTTTACCTTCATACAATACGAAACCTGATACCCCCATAGTAATTAAGATGGTTCACAGTTCAATAAAACGTCACTACTCAGCGTAGCGATTAACAGTTCATTCTCGATCTTTTGTTAACAACAGGAGCATCTAATGCTTCCCGATGCATAAATCCAAGTTCTGATTCAGCCATGCCTCTGCATGAGATAAGCACCCAAAATATCCTTACCAAAACAGTGTCTACGCCAGCGAAGTCCAATCCTCCAGCTCCATAATTGATCAGCTCAACGGCCGCGGCAGTCTCCTCCAACAGCTTATTGCTTTCCTCGAAGGACACATCGACGTGTGAAAGCTGCGTCTGCGACACTCAAGAAGAGATCACCGTTCGACAAACACGTCCGACCGACCAAGAGAAGGGGGGAAGTGATACCTTGGTGGCATCGCGGCCGAGGGCAGTGCCAGCGAAGGCGGAGACAGCGTCGCAGAGCTTGTCCCACTCGAGAATCTTGAGGGTGTCGGTGACTTCGGAAGGTCCGGAGCGACGGTCGCCGGGACCGAGGAGGAGGGGGCCGGGAAGGGCGCCAGGGAGCAGGCGAGCGAGGCGGCGAGCGGCGACTGCGGGGGAGTCGGAAGGGTTGGAGAGGATAGGGATTCGGCTGAGGGCGAGCGAGCGCTGGGCGACCAACATCGGAATTCGCCGACTGATCTTCGAGTCGGACAGTCGGGAAACGCGTGGGGACGGCTATAGATATAGCAGATAACAGACCATAATCAAGTAAACGTCAGCCTTCGGGCCAGACGGTTAACTCAGCCATATTAAGATTTAGAATAATAAAAAGTCAATTTTTAGAATGCATTTAGTTAAACATAATTATAATAATGTATAATTTTGATTAGCGCAGGGTTTACTCGGACGACTAGCACAGTCATATTAAAGTCCGAAAAGTTAAGGGGTTGATTTTTAAATTTCATCGTCAGACTACCGATGACTTCGTATTTCTGCGCTGGCCGCCCTGGGTTCCTGATTTATCTCCCTCCACATATAGGGGCAGCGATAAGGGGCCGCTGATGTGACATTTTTTTTTGTATAATCTTGATTATGTGATTACTAGTTAATTGCATAATCAAAGTTATAGGGAATGAAACATAACTTAGGTTGTTTGATTCAATACTAAATAATTCAACAAAATTTTATTTGTTTGGAGATTTTAAAATATAACATAGTGTAATATATTACTATAGTACCCTTGATTTAATTATAAGATTTCATTTACTCTGAAATATTCTTATTGTTATCGGCAATCGGCAGTGACCAGCGACCGACAATTAGTGACCGCGATAGCCGGTGGTAGGCTGCCGACAACGTCTAGTGGCCAATGGCGTTCAGTGGTTGGCCAGCGGGCGACGGGCGGCGGGCAATGGTGACAACGGGCGAGGGCGGCGGCCGATGGCGAGTGGCGATCGGTGGCTAGCCGCGGTGGACAACGACCGACTTGATAAGAATATTTTTATCTCAAATAGTAAAAATCGAAAGATAATTTTGTAAAAAAATTACATAACCTGGTAATCAACAAAAATCAAGCTTCTTGGAGCTTTTTCTATTCCCCCGTGTATAACCATTTTGCCGACGCGACATGACGTGTCAGACATTCTTCATTACTTGATAATCACTCAAATCTTAAATCAAATGAGATTTTTGTTGATAACCTTGGATGGATAACTAAGATTATCAATAATTATCCTGAACCAAATGCACCCTTAAAGTTTACTATCAAACTACCAACAACTCACATTTCTATACTGATCATCGGCATCTTGATTTACCCTTTTTCATGTATAAAAATAACGATGAAAAATTACTAATATGATAGTTCCATATTTTTTATAATAAGTTACCCTTGAAGTTTTTTATATGTCAAATTTAATAGTCTTAAAATTGTTAAAGTATTTTTTTTCTTCCAATAACTTAAAAAATTAATTCTCTGAAAACACAGAAAAAATATTTACAACTATTTATAAATAATTTTCAAAAAAATTTAATTAAACCTTTTCAAATGTTTGATTATTTCCAACTTTCTTTAATATTATTTATACCGAATAATCGGATCTGGAGGAGAAAAAAGTCATTTCGGTTGGCTCCCAGTCTATTTAAGCACGATCTAGGGTTCTTCTCCCAGTGCCGGTTCTTC
>JBAMHZ010000023.1:1544793-1560536 GCA_037177395.1 Alpinia galanga | reverse complement strand
GGAGACGTCGTCGCCCCCGCCATTGCCATCGTGATGAGCGAAGAATGAGGGAGAAGAGAAGAGTACCTACGTGCGAGGAGCGACCGGATGGGGAAGAAATGAAATGGGAGAGTAAAAATGAAAATTTATAGGGCTTTTGCGATGAATTTAAAATTTGTCACAAATCCGCGATGAATTTGGAATTTGTTGCAAATTGGCGATGAATTATCAATTCGTCACAAAATTCTACGATTAGTTTCCAATTCATTACAAATTTCTACGATGAATTTCAAATTCGTCACAAAATTCTGCGATGAATTTCCAATTTGTTGCAAATTTCTGCGATGAATTTTAAATTGGTCACAAATTTCTGCGATGAATTTGAAATTCATCGCAGAATTGGCAACGAATTACCAATTCATCACAAAAGTCTGTGATGAATTAATTTTCATCATAAATTTCTATGATGAATAAAATTTTTGTAGCAAAATTCTGCGACGAATTGTCAATTCATCGCAAAATTCGACGATGAATTGCCAATTCGTCACAGAAGTTTGCAACGAAAATCTTATTCGTCGTAGAAATTTGCGATGAAAATTAATTTGTCACAGACTTTTGCAATGAATTGGTAATTTATCGCCAATTCTGTGATGAATTTCAAATTCATCGTAGAAATTTGCGACGAATTTGAAATTCATCGCAGCAATTTGCAATGAATTGGAAATTCATCGCAGAATTGTGCAACAAATATCTTATTCATCACAGAATTTGCAACGAATTTATTTTCGTCGCACATTTTGTGATGATTCTCTGTTTTTGTCACAGATTTTCCAATGAAAAGTAAATTCGCCGCAAATTTGCTACAAATTTTGCAAAAAAAAATATATTTATTGCAAAATCTACGATGAATAAAAAGTTTGTTGCTATTTTGCAACAAAATATGTTTAGTTGCAAATTTCGTTGCTAATTTGCAACGACTAATTAATTCGTCACAAAATTCATCGTAGATTTGCAACGAAAATATTTCATTGCTAAATTTCGTCGCTGATTCAATATTTTTTTATAGTGTAACAGTCAAGCTGTTATAGTTTTTTCAAAGGATCTCAAGTATCACAGTAAAGGTAAGCATATAACTATAAAGTATAACTTTGTAAGGGATATTGTGGCTAAAGAAGGTGATTCTTGAGTATATATTCCTACATGTGTTATGTTTGCAGATCATTTTACTAAGTCAATGACTAGAGAGTCATTCAATGAGCATGTAATGTCGTTAGAACTTAGAAAAATTAATAATTTTTGTAATGACGATCGGATATTTGATCAGATATTGGAATTTGGTTGTGTTGTGTCATAATCTATTCAGTGTATATATATATTCTTGTTACATTCTCAAAAGATCTCGGTAAGTATGTTGGCAGGTAAGATTAGTCCTCTCACATGAACAATCATCTCTATTTGTTATGTATGAATAGAGGTAAGACTGTTTCTTTTGGGATAGCTTAAGAAGCTATATGTAAATATAAACATACCTTTAGACTGGGGTCGCCTTGATATTTGTATCAAGATGAGATCATTTGTAAGTTGATGATCAGAATAAATGAACCCACCATTTACTAAGCCTGTTTGAAACTAGATAAGAATTCATGTGTTGAATTTTGAATTAGGCATTGGAAATGTCTAGATCGATATTTGTACGATGTTAATTTGAGAAAAATATGCGCTCTTTATAGTAAAGAGAATAACATCGTAGCATGTGATTCATACCACATGTGCTAATATGACAATAAGGGTATAGAAGAGGGGATCCCTACTTCTCTATTATGTGAGCCCTTGAGATTATGTGTTAATCTCAGAATATGTCTTTAGTGACTATTTAGCTGTCTACTTGAAATTTTAATCAGTTTGCTACTTTAACATGTAAACCTATTGACTATGTGTGATTCAGTCTATGGAACATGTCTAGGAAAGTGACTAATTAAAATGAATGGATTTGAGCTAAAAAGGAATATTAAATAGATTTGCATCTATGAAGATGTTATTCACTGGTCGATCTATTTTTGTTATGTATGGAAATGATTGTGAATATTGAATATGAACATGCTCTTGACATAATAGTCATTATGACAAATTAGAGATGTTTATATTGATATAAATGATGAGAATTTAATCTGGATAAATAGCAAGATATGGAAATCTCTAGGAGAATAATTGTGTGTCATTGGGAGATTGAAAGTCTTTTGGATGAAGGCTATGTGACACTAGGAGAATGACTATGTGTCATTATAATAGTGGTTATGTACCACTTATGGAGCGGATAAATTAAGTGTAATAACTTATCTTAGCATTGATCGCTCTATGAGCAGCTATATAAAGTGTAACAACTTTCTTAGTAACTAATTGTTCAATGTGTTTGCTGTCATATGAACCATTTTTCCTAAGTATGAATTCGATGTTGTTCTATCAGTCTTTGTGACTGTGAGCTTCTGTACTATCAGTTTTGTGACTGTGAACCTCTGGACTATTAGTTTTTGTGATTATGGATCTCTGTGATCTATATGACCATTAGCCTTTGTGGTATAACTTAGACGAGTGGAAGATATTGATATTACTGCTGCAAGTAACGCCACCGACTCTACCATTGACTAATGGTGGTTGCACATACGTTGGCAGCTGAGACATTACTGTAAGGAGATTGCAGAGGTCCGATGGGCAAAGATAAGAAACAGGAGATTGCAGTGAGCATCCGAGAAGAAAAGGGTCTTGGTTTGTGAACCATTGAAAGGCTTTTCGAATTTGTAATTGTCTTTTGGACAGCAAGCACATGATCGAAGTATCGTCTTCTCTATAGACAAGAACAGATTTCAAATCGACAAAATCCCTGTAAATTTTTTATTTACAGTTCATTTAAGAAACACATAATGGTTAGGTCGATCCTTCAAAAATGGTAATAACTGTATCATCAATTGTAATTCATGGAGATGAAAGTTTAAAAGCCACAGTATCAGACAGCTCAATTCAGGTTAGATTGGCATGCCAAGGTTGTTCAAACAGAGCCAGGGGAGCTGAGTAATTCAACCGTAGTACAACCTGCACCGCTCGAACAGAAATCCAACAACCATTGACCATCCATATTCGAATCGCCGAGCCATCCATCAATGTTTGAGTCACCAATCCATTCTTCTGTTGCCAAATCATCAGGTAGCTTCCAACTGACCCAAAGGCAACATCATCTAATGGATCTCTTGTAACATTTACGTAAGTTTAGTGAACATTTCTGTCCACTCTACATTTAGACTACGTTTGATACATTATAATTTAATGAAATGTGAAATAGAATGGAATGTGGAATGAAATGGAATGAAATATATATTACATTACTATATTTGGTTAAGATTTATAATGTAATCTTTGATTACAAGAGTGATTACATTCTGTTGTTTGATATTCATTCTTACCGTACGTCATTGATCGTTGATTATTGACCGGTAATTGGCGGCGACCAATCGTGGCCCATGACCGGCAATGGTCGGTCGACGGGTGGTGGCCCGCGATCGGCGGCAGGCAGTGGGCAACGGGTGACGAGTGGCAACCGACCGATGGGTAGGGGTCGGCGATGGCCGGCGGCCAGCCGGAAATTAACAGACGCGATCAGGGGTCTTTAGTCATCGACCGTTGACGTTGACTTATTGACCTTGTAATGTAATCTGAATTACATTAGTTTTGATTCGTAATCCAGATTACAAGAATTTTTTTATGTTTTGTAATTCAAATTATATTACATTACGATGTTAAAATCATACCAACCAAATAAATCTATTTTATAATATAATATGAATTATATTATAAGACATATTACAACGTATCAAATATAGTCAAATTATTATTTGCGTTTTTCTTTAAGAATGTTTCGAGTTTCTTGGTCTTCCTTTAAGCACTGTAAGCTTGTTAAACTTTTCATTTTGAACTCTTATTTTATTTTTAGTCTCGATAATTTAACAATCAATTTTTTCGAGACATAAAAACTATTTTTTAAAAAAAAATAAAAAAATAGGTCAAGTATAAAAATTGAAAGGGCTAACAAATAGTTCATGTATATAGTTGAACAAATAATTTCTATTTTTTTCAAATTAAAAAAAAAATAGTGCTATTGATTTTTTTAGTTTTTAATAAATAATCTAAAAATAAAAAATAGTTCACAATAAAATCGAAACGATAGCCAGCAAACCTTGTCGATACATTTGAAAAAATGTAGGATATTTTATTAACTAACTTATTTATTTATTTATTTATTATAAAACGATGCCTCCTCTCTCTCTCTTTCTCTCCATGGTTTGGGGCATTCGGGCGTCCGCAGTACAATACAGATCCGCTTTGATTTCGCCTTCCACCGCCGAGCAGATCGAAACCCTCCGGCGGCGGTGCCACGTTCCTTCTTCGTCTCCTCCTGCCCGATCCACCAGCTCGCGTCGAAGCGGAAGCCGGCCCTCAGTCGCAACCGGCAACCCCCAATCTCCCAACCCTTTCTCGACTCCCCTTGTCCTCCTCAGCGGACGGTCTTCCCCACGTCGCTCGCAGTCACAATCTCCAGCCTCCCTTTCTCTACTTCTCCATCTCGGTCACTTCTACCTGCTCCAGTTTTCCAATCGTCGCGCAACCCCAGTCTCAGTTTCCGCCACGTGGCCGTAGCCCTTCCCTCCCCGCGGAACACTATCCTCGTAGTCCCGGCTCCTGCCAGAATCAGCGACTTCACGAGGTTCTACATATTTACACGGAAGTTGGTTCGAAGCGTCTAATTTACATAATCTCATCTCTTCTAAATTGAATATTGGTTTGTACTACTGCGGCGGAAAAGATACTTCATGCTATAATTGGGATAATTGATGGAAGTAAATTGTATGAGCTAGCTCTTGGTGTTATTTATTTTTAGTACGGTTCCTATCGTTTCTTCTCACATTCGAAGGTAGATTTGAGAATATGCACTTTTATAATTGCCATTTTGCTTCAAGGCCATTGTATTTTACAAAATATAAGCAAATGTCAACTAGATCTACTGTAGATTGCCAGATTGTCTTATATTCTATGTCACATTCATCTCCACTCTTCTATGGGAGCGAGAATTGTTCACATAAATAGAGAGCGAAGAATCATACACCAACATGTTGTTAATTTTGAGGCACTGAAATGTTTCTGGAATTAGTCAGTTAGTCATGATCACGGATTCACAATGACTGAAGTATTACCAACTATTTTCTCAGTTATTCCATGCCTATTCCATATGTGATAAGTTGAAATCTGTACTAGATGATGAAACATAAGGGTGACCTAGTAACATTCTAATAATTGATTATGGATTAAAATCACAATCTTTTGGTAATTGTTAGAAATTAATCAATCAAGACTAACTTGTCCTTTTCTTTTCTAGGTTGTCCCAGTAATTCTCCATGAAAAAATAAATATATTTCTCAAAAGCAAACCTTTAGGTGTGTTTGTTAAACCAATAAACATTTCTTTTATAATTGTTTTTTTTTTAACTCTTGAGCTATATCTGCTGTTTGATGGACTATATATACAATGTTCAAAAATATTTTTTTATTTGGTTCTCTACCCAAATAAAATTTTGGTTCCATCACGCTAGGATGGTTGGTACTTGATTTTGTTTTGAGCTTCTGTTGTTTGTCTTATTGAATCTGCATGGCCATTTTCCCTTGGTTAGCTCATCTGCCAACCCCATTATTTCCTAATTTTTCAGTCTGTCGTCTAGCAATATGGATATTGGTTAAGGGCATTACTTTCTTCTGTTTGCCATATTGATGTTGAATGAAATAACAAAACAGGAAATAGTTCTTAAAATTGACATTCTAAGACATTTTGTGTCGTGATATATGGAAACACATGTAGGGATTATCTAGCTTTAGTTAGAGTTAGAGAAAGCAAATAGCTACTCTGGTTTTAGCTGGTATGGATGCTTCATACTTATTTGATAAAATTATGTTAGATGATATGAATGTGTTCAAATGAGACTCATGCATATGCCAGTTAAGTGACATGTCAACATGAATGTTAGTGCAAGGAGGGCCCAACTCTTAAGGGTTTTACAGGCATAATCAATTAGTGTTGTTTTGATATATGCATTTGGAAGGTATTCATGGCGGGAACTGATGAAGCTGATTACAAATAGACAATAGTTGTCACCCCATTGGATTTTGCCATTCCAGTAAACTAGTAATCTGTATTACATAGGTTCTGTATTCTATCTTAGGCCTGATCCTGATGGTGAACTAACATGGAATCCAGTTGGTGACTCCCTAAAAGAAGCACCAAGTTTTTTTTCTGGAAATATGCTAGCCATAATTACATAATAGGGTGTACACACAGGACAACCATATGGTCATATACATGTATATGTTACGTTACAGCCCCAACATTTTCTTTAAATTGTTGATTGAGAAAGATCCTTTTAGTTTTTATGGCATTTTGGGGTGTCAGAAATTTCAGGTTCCATTTTGTTAATTATAAGTATGGATGTTTCTTGCAAATCAACACTCATTCTATTTATTATTTCCAATGGCTCCTAAGTAATTCTTAGAAACGTATTTATACTGGTAGCCTCGCCAAATTTACTTCTTGAACATCATTTTCATAGAACACCTTGTACAATTAATTGACATGTAATTAGCACTTGCTTACAGAACTTGAATTTTTCACTCTCTAGGGCTAGGCATTTCAAGGGAAATTTTTTTGGTAGATTTCCCAGAAAATATGCTTGATATCTCCATTTGACAGTATCTGTGTTTGTTGTTTCAGGGATATAGCTGATGAAATATGAGGCAACAATTGCACATATGATTTGATGTTCGGCACTATGTGGTGATGAGTAGTATAGGTTGGCTCAACATAAGTTAACTAGACCTGCATTCTCTACCTGCACAACCAAACAAATATCTTTTGTCAGATGTCCCTCTTTACCAGGTTCTTTTATAAAAGACCACCTGATGGTTTGCTAGAATTTGCGGACAGAGTTTATGGTAAGCATTTCTTATCTACTTTAGTTGTGTGTATTATTGTATGTATTCTTCAATTAAGCTATTTTTGGGTACCCTTGTGCAGTTTTTGATTCGTGCTTCTCAACTGAAGTTCTACCTGATGGATTATACAACATCTATTTGCATGAAATTATCACCGAACTGCATGAAGAATATGCTGATTCTTCCTTTCTTGCATTCAACTTTAGGGAGGGAGAAAAACGAAGTCAATTTGCAGAAATTTTATGTCAATACGATGTTACTATAATTGATTATCCACGCCATTTTGAAGGCTGTCCGCTTCTTCCTTTAGCACTTGTTCATCACTTCCTCCGAGTCTGTGATTATTGGCTTTCTCTTGGTGATAATCAGAATATTATCCTGCTACACTGTGAAAGAGGGGGCTGGCCTTTGTTAGCATTTCTTTTAGCTTGTTTTTTGACTTATAGAAAATTGTATAGTGGTGAACAGAGAACTCTAGATGTTGTACACAAGGAGGCTCCTAAAGGTCTTTTGCAGCTTTTATCTCCATTGAACCCATTACCATCTCAGCTACGATACCTGCAGTATGTTGCTAGAAGGAATATCACTCCACAATGGCCCCCTGTGGAACGGGCTCTTTCTTTAGACTGCCTTATCCTTCGAGGTGTTCCAAGCTTTGACTTGGATAGTGGTTGTAGACCCCTAATCCGAATTTTTGGACGAAATATCCATCAAACTGATGGCTTTTCTGTTGGCACATTATACACAATGTCCAAGAAGAAACCTTTACGGCACTACCAACAGGTATATGGTACTTGTTTTACTTGCTTATGTAGCACTATATTCTGATGTGCCTTGCCAAAACATGTTGAGATTGCATGCCCTTGCAGGACGAGTGTGATGTTATAAAAATTGATATCCAATGCCTAGTTCAGGGAGATGTTGTTTTGGAATGTGTCCATCTTGATTTATATCCAGAGAGGGAAGTAATGATGTTCCGTATAATGTTCAACACTGCTTTCATCCGATCTAACATACTCATGCTGAACTATGATGATGTCGATACACTATGGGATACCAAGGACCAGTTTCCAAAAGGCTTTCGAGCGGAGGTATATGTTGCATATTCTACACTGAAGCTATTTGAATGATTACTAATGCTTGCTGCCTCAACTATTTATTTCTACACACATTTCAATCTCTAGGTGCTTTTTGGTGATTCCAGTAACATCACTCCTAGAGCTCCAACTGTGATTTTTAATGGAGAAGTAAAAGGCGGATTGCCTATAGAGGCTTTTGCGAAGGTACAAGAACTTTTCAACAGTGTTGAGTTGCTTGAAAGAAGTGATGATGATGCATTCTGGCTGCTTAAACAAATATCAACCAATGCATTGCAAGAAAAACTTGAAAAGCTGATTTTAACAGATGCTAAGGAGGTTTCAAATATTCAAAGTAAAGTGGGTTTACAGATGTCTCTAATGTCAATGTCGGAATCTGATGAGGAAAAAGATTCTGTGACTTCAGATTCTGTTGCTTCAGTGGACAATGAGAAGGTTCAGCTTGTTTCAAGCACCACGATAGACATGGAAAAAATACTCGACATTTCCAAAGATTCTCAACTTAAAGGTAAACTTCGGATACTTACATTTCATGGTTAAATATGAACATTATACTAATAAAATGTGTAACAGATACCCAGCAGTCCACTTCTAGAATTGCTGATCTTGGCACAAGCCTCCAAATGACACTTTTGGTACCACTGTCTGTTTCTCCACCTTCTGAAAGGAATATTGAGTTTATAGAATCAGAAAGATCAAATTCCATTCCTGAAACTGCTCCACTAGCTCCAGCTCCACCTCCACCTCCATCCACTACATTATCTAGTAAAGATTCCCTGCTACCATTGATACCTCCTCTTTCTTCCTCCACAGTTAATACAATTCCACTACCACCACCACTTCCTGGCCCTCTTGCGCAAAGTAAATGTCTCAATTCAAAGCAGCCATCACCTTTGCCTCCACCTTTGTCACAGCTACTGCCGTTGCCGCCGCCACCGCCACCAATGCCTCCTCCTCCGCCTGCTCAAACTAAACATCTCAATTTTACTCCAGTTTCTCCCTCTCTTCCTGCATTTGCATCTAATAAAGATGTTCAATGGACTCCTCCACTGCCACCACCACCACCACCACCACCTCCTCCTCCTCGTCCTCTGATTCCTACCCAAAATAAATACCTCAACCCAACACCTCCACTACCATCATCATCACCAATGTCTCCTATTCAAACTAAATGTGTCAATCCACCACCAACTCCTCCTCCTCCCCCTTTGTCCACATTCGCGTCCAATAAAGATCTTCAACAGATTCCTCCTCCTCCACCTCCACCTCCACCTCCTCCTCCACTGCCGCCGCTACCTACATTCACATCTAATAAAGATCCTCAACAAATTCTTCCTCTGTCAATGCCATCTAATAAAGGTTCTTTATCTATATCACCTACTAATCCTCCTCAACCACCAACACCACCACCACCACCACCACCTATGCCTCCTATTATTAAACTGAACAAGGGTCCTTGCCCTCCCCCACCTCCTCCTCCAATCGTATCTACTAGAACCCCAATGCCTCCCCCTCCTCAAAATGGAAAAGGAAATATTCCACCACCACCAGCTCCTCCAATTTCCAGTGGCAAAGTTGTGCCTCCACCACCACCTCCAGTGCCAAAGCCTCCTGGAGTTGTGCCCCCTCCGCCACCCTTGCAAGGTGGGGTTCGTGGGATACCGGGTCCACCACAGCCTCCTGGACTGAAGGATTTAAATATGCTAGCACCGCCTGCTCCATCTGTAGGCAGAGGGAGACTAACTACTCCTAGTTTTGGAAAAGGCCGTGGATCTTCACAGTCAATTCCACCAAAGAAAACTCCATTAAAGCCATTGCACTGGGTGAAGGTTACACGAGCAACACAAGGAAGTCTTTGGGCTGATTCTCAGAAGCATGAAAGTCAAACCAGGTAGATCAAGAACAAGAACTCTTTTGGTTACTGTTTGATATCTCAAACAGATTGGTTGTTACAATGGTACTTGTACATTATTGATGTTATATAGCTTTTGAATGTATGAAGTTTCTCATTGTGCACATTCATTATGTTTAAGTGCGAAAATGGTACTTTAAACATTTTCATCCTTTGCAACGTTTGACAAAAAGCTCCTCGTGTTGCACAAATTTCCTCAGAAGTATTGTTTAATTACCTAAGTTCCTCATCATTTTAACTTTGAGCAACCTGTTTCATCTTCAGTTTGAAATCTGATGCTTTCTTAACCATTTGGATAGGGCACCTGAGATAGATCTATCTGAGCTAGAAAGTCTCTTCTCAGCAACTGTTGCTACTGATGAACGTGGATGGGATAGAAATGGATCACGACGCAGTTCTGCCACAAATAAGTCTGAGATTGTTCATCTGGTGCTTAACATGTTATTTTCTGAAGTCTTTTATGTTTGTTAATTATTTGATATTAGAGTTGTTTTAACCACACTAGTGGTTTTTGAACATTAACTTGCTAAGTTTGTACCCAGTTTGTTGTTAGGAACGAACTCTATCTTCTTTGAACAGTAGTGTCTAGTTCACATGCTATGATACTATTTATTTTTTATTTTTTACTTCTCTGCTGCATGTCTTGGTCATCACGGTAACAATTAGGGATCAATGCTTTTGTTTTCAGTTGCCTGCCTACAGAGTTTCTTGTTTGGACTTTTTCGTTTTCAATGCTTATGCTTTTGTTTCTAAATTGTCATCTTGGCTGCTTGATTTAAGCGAAATTTGTAAATGCCCATTAATTTCTGTAATTTTAGTTCGATGTGAACTTCTTTCCTATGCTAACCAAAACAATCTGTTTGTTTTTGTTAGTTGGTCCATGATCAAGTGCACAAGAAATGCGAATTCATGTTATGTTTTTGGTATAAAAAAATTGTATTCATAAATATGTTTACATTTAAATATCCTTCTTGAGATATCAATCTTTTTAAGTAACCTAACTGTATTGTATGGCCAACTAATATTCTGACGCTTCCACTCCTTGTGGTAGTCATTTGGGGGTACTTGGGTCTGTTTATTTTTTCCATGCAAAAAGAAAGCATCTAGCTCTCGGTGCGAGATGATTACCATTTCTTTTTATTATCAGGTTGACATGCGTAGAGCAAATAATTGTGAGATTATGCTTACAAAAGTCAAGATGCCTCTTCCTGATATGATTGTAAGTTCAATTTTCCATTATTGATATGCCAACTTAACTTTTGATATTTAACGAATATAATCATATATTTTCCATGTTGCTACACCCTTGTTTTTGATGCACGTCATTTGATGAACATTTCATCATCAAGATTCACACTAGTCTTTTAAGGGCATAATCTTCAGAATCTAAGAGAAATTTAAGGCATCACAAGTATATGTCACACTGTCAAAGTTTGTTGGGCTCAGTTGGAAAAATGGAGTCATAGATGAATGAAATTTGATATTTTTTTAAGCTGTCAAAGTCTGAGATTGGCTTTGAGATTGTTGTTAAATATTGGGTAACTGTTCTGTTATAAATTAGAACAACTAGATCAAGTGATTGACTCTTTACCGGAGATGTTCATAATTATGAATCCAAGAACCCTTTTTTCCCATATGAAAGTTTTTTTTAAGCTGATACATCAATCAAAGTGGCAAACACATATTTCTGTAGTTTATTGACAATTTGACCTTTTATAGCTTTAGTACTTTACCTCCATCATTCTTTCCCATTTCATGACCTCCATTGCAGTTGGTGGTTGCAAAATGTCTTCCCCTTTTCGAGTATACTAAACAGCATTGGTGTCTCCTATCCAATAGATTAAATAATATTGGCTGACTGTTGCTTCTGTCAATATTTTCTTAAGCCCTTGTTCTACTACCACATAGTCCATTCTACCAGATATTCTGGTGTTCATGTAATCATGCCCTTCTTCTACTACCACATAGTCCATTCGACCAGATAATCTGGTTTTCACGTAATCATGTTCTACTCCATGGTAAATGCTAGTTCCAAAATATACTTACCTCTTTTAGAGTATTCTAAGTGATATTGGTGTTTCCTGTCCCATATGCTCATATTCACTAAAACAGTTATTCTTTTCTCATCGTTAACTTTTCTTGTTATTTCATGTTTTTCTACTATCCATTTTAATCCATTCTCCGGGATGTTATGACCCTGCTCATCCCTTTAATATTGAGAGCTATGTAAATAGTGAGGTTTGAAGGGGAGTCTTGGCGCAATGGTAAAGTTACTGTCTTGTGACCTAGAGGTCACGGGTTCGGGTCCCGCAAACAGTCTCTTGCAAAGCAAGGTAAGATAGCGTACAATAGAGCCTTCTTCAAGATCCCCCATAGCGGGAATTTTGTGCATCGGACTGCCGTTTTTTTTAATGTAAATAGTGAGTTATGGTTTCGTTGAATCTAATAATACTTTCTGATTTTTATAAACCTAGTCCCTTTCCCTTGGGATCTGATTTTTTTTTTCATTGCTTATTTTATTTGTGTGATAAACCATTCTGTCTATCCTTGGGGTATATTCATTGCTTTGTCATTTATCTCTAGAGTGCAGTTTTAGCTTTAGATTCCTCAGTTTTGGACATTGATCAAGTGGAAAATCTGATCAAGTTTTGTCCTACAAAAGAAGAGATGGAGATGCTAAAGGTAATGTGTCAACTTTGCTCACTGTTTTTATGTTTGGAGATGCCTAGCTTTATTGAAGGTTGTTGCCATAACAATGGTTTAGTCTGATTCACTTTCCTTGCATCTTCTTCTATTTCCATATCTACTATTTTGTAAATGCATTTTTAACTTATTGAGATATATATTGGAATGTAGAATTTTTTTTGTCTTGATGATCTCCTGCTCTTCCATGATTGTAACATCATTAATAATCTGTGTCCCTTTGGCTGAATTATGTTGATGAGTCAAATTTCTTTAATTCTATCTAAAGCTTTTGTTAAGCTAGTATCTAGTACCGAGAGAATATTAGCCACATCCCTATAGGACAACTTGACCCTAACATACATAATAGAGACAAAACTTGACAACTTTAAGGGTGCATTTAGTTCAAGGTTATCGTGGATAATCTTGATTATTGACTTAAGGTTATAGGGATTAACTTTGTTTGGTTCAAGTAATAAGTAATTCCCAAGTAATGGAGCAGATCCACCACATCAGCAAATGAGGCATGTAATCCTGAATCATATTACCTCGAAATTCTTAGGTTTTCATTGATTCTGAGGTTAACAAGCAAATGTTCCCAAAATTATCCTTCGATTTTTATCCTTTTAGACAAAAGTACCTTTAAAGTTTTATCAAATCTCGATTCGTCTGAATATTATCTGCCGGCCCCTGCTGCCATCGTCGTCGTCGCTGGCCCCCACCACCGTCGTTGCCGGTAGCCCTCGCCGCCACCTTCGACACTCGCCGCCACCTTCAGTCACCATCGGCCGCATTTCTTTCCCTCGTTTCTTTATTTTCTCGAGAATTCTTTTCCCTTTTTTTAGAAAATTTCTTTTTTTTCTTTTCCCTTTTCCTTCTCTTTCCCAAGGGTAATATAGTAAAATATTAAAATAGGTTATACATTAAAACTTTCAAACAAATAAGTTTTTATTGCATTACTAGGTTATGTTTTATTCTCCATAACCTTAGTTATGTGATTATCTGATAATCACATAACCAAGGTTATGCACGATAACTTGAACCAAATGCACTCTAAGAGATAAATGAGTTGACATGAATCGATCAATGTATAAGGATAATTCAATTTAAAAAATATTAGTAACTTTTGTGTCATATAATGTAATTTAATTAATCCTACCCCTTATAGAATTATTTTAAAAAATATATATATTTTTCGTATGATCTCATCTAAGTTTTTGTTGACTTCAATGGATGTCTTGTTTATTAAATGGTTAACATGATACGAATTGCCACCCTATTAACATCTTAGAATTATTAAAAAGGACGCATTGACTAGAGTTTCATGCCCTTTACTTGAGTGCTAAATCTTATTTTTCAGTTGCTTTGGCAATTTTCTTTATGCAGATGCCCTATTTAGTTATTTTTGGTATAGACCTTTTTACTGCTTATTTGGCCATTTCAACCATGTGACATAATTTTGCCATCAGTTACTTGAAAAAAAAAATTGTGTTACATAATAATGATTTTCCTATCTTTTTGACAATGTTGTGTATGTTTTAATTTATTTTGTTGATGCTGTGTTTCTGTCCTTCCTAATTTCTATATTATTATTCAGAATTATACAGGCAACAAAGAAATGCTCGGGCCATGTGAACAGGTATGCAGAGTTCCCTATGAAAAATATTGTCTAAGTTTTTGTTGTCACTGACTGGCATTTATTTTTAATTAGTTTTTTATGGAGCTAATGAAGGTTCCCCGAGTAGAATCCAAATTAAGGGTTTTCTCATTTACAATCACATTTTCCACCCAGGTAGTTTCTTCTATTCTCTTGTCCTTAATTTGTTTCCAAGGCCAAATATTCTTGCTGTAGCTGGAACATATTATTGTATTTAACTTTAACAGGTAAATGAGCTGCGGGCAAATTTGAAAACAATCAATGATGCAACTAACGAGGTACCTTTGGTGCTTGCCATCATTTGTATGCTCCTCTGTCATATTCGATTGAGATATTTTCAATGATTTAGGTGAAAGAGTCTTCCAAGTTGCGCCAAATAATGCAGACCATTCTTACATTGGGTAATGCCTTGAATCAAGGCACTGCTCGAGGTGAAATTTGAAGAAAAAGACTCTCTGAATTCTTTTCATCTCAATCAAATTTTACTTGGTTTCTCTTTTATAATTTTGGCAGGTTCTGCTGTTGGATTTAGGCTAGACAGTCTCCTTAAATTGTCAGATACTCGAGCAAGAAACAATAAAATGACATTGATTCACTATTTATGCAAGGTAGATTGGACTATAGTCATCATTTATTTACTTGGATTTGAAAATTCCATTGTAAGGTACCCATGTTTATTATCGCTTTCATGGGATTTTAGTTTTCAGTTTATGAAACTCAAATTTCAGAATATTTTGTGTGATATAAAACCCACCAAGATAAGGTTTTCTTAAGAATCTCATGGATCAAGGTATGAGATTTTGGATATACTAGCCTTATTCATCTTTATGATGGTTATAGACATAGTAAGCATATTGACCCTTGTAGTTCTTGTTATCCTTGCTACTGTAATTTACAATTTATAGAAGTTCATACTATAATTTTATATGATAAATAAGACCCAGTTTGTTACTACTTTATGAAGAAGTTTGAATTCCCAAAGTTGGTTTACAATACTCTTTATGAACCTCAACACAGTGACATTTTAGTATTGTAGTTGGTTGATTTTTGCTCTGTCAGCATGCGTGCCCATGTGTTTTTTTTTCCCAGATAAAATTCTAGTATACATGCATGTAATGTGTGCCAAGTTATTAGTTTAATTCATTAGTTTGAAATGGCTAGAAAAGATCTTTATTTTTGAATTTGTCCTTCCTCTTTGTCCCTCTTCCTCTTATTCATAAAAGCAATAATAGGCCTTGAATCCTGACTATTTTGCCAACTTTCTTTTTGTTGTAACAAAAAGTAATTAATTTTGATATTAACTAGGAGTTTGTTGTTAATAAGGAAGTTATGCTGGCTCTACTGGCCTAGATGTGTGAGTTTATTGTTCATTGTTCTTCAACACTTGAACT
>JBAMHZ010000023.1:1515396-1529337 GCA_037177395.1 Alpinia galanga | reverse complement strand
GCTATGTATATATATATATATATATATATATATATAAATGTGAAATATAAATATTTATAAAAATGTTATTCTACACAATTTATGTGTGAATATCTTCATTATTTGTATCCTCTTAGATTTAAGAATTGAATATAGTATACAAGCGATTAGATGATAAATAATGAAGATGTTCATGAATGCTCACAGATACATTATGTAAGGTAATATTCCTTTAGATATCTAATAATCAATACAAGTTTAATTTTGTAAAAATGATTATTTGTTTTAAATGTAATCACATCGATATTAAACAATTCAGTAGATTAATAAGAGTGATTAATTTCATAGAATTTAATTGCAAATATTGATAAATTATAACAATTATGGTAAGAAAAGAATTAAGTATGTCTTAATCACTTTCCATGGTACGCTTACCATTTTTTGCTATAGTTTTATAAATAATTATATTTACTCTTTGATTTTTTTATTCATTATATTAACATCTTTTTGGCATAATATCAAAAGAACACCCTTATTTATCCATATTGCTATCACAACATTCTACCTTTAGTTTTTTACTTAAAATATTTATTTATACTCCACCTTAAAATTACTTTTATAGAAGAAAAATATATTGTTGTAAAATTATTCGATATAAAATAATTTCCCCTCTCCCTTTGTAGTGCTACAATCGAACGGTATAAATGATTTTCTATATAGTAAAGATTTAATCAATTTTTATGACTATTTTTTGAATTCGAGTTTGAAAAAATATTTTTTTATTTGTGTTATCTCAGAGCATCACCGTGAAAAATATATTAAAAAAAATTAGAAATCACAGGAACCATGATATTTAAATAATTTTAATTAAATTGGAAAGATTTTAATCAAATTTAATTAATTTTAATTGAGTAATTCTACTGTGAATACGTACGAAATTAAAAAAAAAATGTGATAGTAGTTGATTTTGTATAAACTTTGGGTCAATTTGACTTCATAAAAAAATTGTCTCAACCAAATTTAGGTAACCTCACTGGCCGCGGCGGCGAGTAACCGGACCCATAGGCTCCTCGTTGCGGATGGGATATAATCCTCCGCCGGTTGGTGGAGAAAGCGAAGCTTCTTCTTCTTCTTCTTCTTATTTTTCTCTGCTGCCGCCTCCGAAGCGAAGGGTTCCGTAGTTAGCGATCGGTAGAATTCGAGAAGACGAGAGGGGTCGAATGCAAAGTAGACTTCCCCGGAGAGCACAAATCCGTGCCGTGCACGCTATAAATAGTAGACGTTTGTCTGTTTCGGTTCTCTTCTCTCGGGGAAGAAGGGGGTTTCGTAACGTTCTCGGAACGCTATTCTTGGTGGCGGGGACGGAGTGCGGTTGTGCTTGGTCTGCTTTTGGTTGCTATGCTGTGAATTCCCTCTTGAGCTTCGTATTAGATCTCACCCGATCGGCTCCGTTGCATTGAGCTATGGCACCAGGTGCGTCTCCTTGCTTTGTTTCTTTCCGTGTTAGCTTGTTTTGTCTTCACTGAGGCGTTTGGATGGGAGTTCGATTCGTGATTGTTTAGAAAGTTGGGATTGATGTTGTTTCTTTTATTTGGCGTTCGTACTTCCAGAGGGATTCAGTTTTGTTTGTTTGTTTGTTTATTGGATTCTTTGAGAAAGTAATTTTGGGTAGTTTATTTGCTGTGGGATTGAAGGTTTCGTGCTGTGAAGAGATTATAACGAATGGATTGACATTTCGTTGTTCCGTGGATAATATGCTTTAGTAGTTGTTAGGACGGGAAAAAAAAAACTTTTGTTAGGTGTAGTGTATTGTAGGTTTAGGGTGACCTTCAACCGTTGTAATAGGGAACCTTTCTTTGTTTACTAGTTTTTTCTCCCCCTCTGGCTCCAACTACGATTTTGTCTGGTGATGTTGCTCTGGGCGGAGAATTTTGCTTGTTGAAGAAGTAGAGAATGAGACGAATATTTGGGTATTAGTTTTTTCTCGGAGATAAAATAATGTCCAAAAGTAAGCATTTTCTTCTTTTACTTATATTTATGCTCCATTACTTCTAGTATAATATGGTGAGAGCAACAAATTGATAGCTGATCGTTTCAGTGAATCTTCTGTTATCTTTTATTTTTCTGTCCAAGGAATTCTCTTTAAGTTTGTACGTAATCAATATATGCTATGTATAGGCAAACCAAAATGTAGGCACCGCTCCATGTTTATGCTCTGAGGAATGCTGGAAAGAAGTATAAGTTGTGTTACCACTCAGACTTGTAAGAATGGTCATAGACGATTACTTGAGTTGTGGTCACTAGGGCAGACCTGGTAAAAGGTCGCCAACATCTAAGAATCCATCTGTGATTCTTGTACTAGGTAAATTAGCAAATTATCTAAAAATGACATCTGTTTATAAAAATTGCAGGAAGAAAGTGTTATTTGAATTGCACAGATGATGCATCCACTAGTGTTAAAATTGAAGACCTATATTAGGGTTTATCTAGCTTCTATTTTGTGGGACATGAATTAGGATGATATAAGACAAGAAATTTTATGGCGATTGCAGCAAGTATTATACTGCATTATGTATCAGAGTAAAATGTGTCAGTTGATATCATAAATTCTGTAATATTTCTTTGTCTATAGTTAGTTGTTAAACAATTAGATATAAAAAAGATAGTCCGGTGCACGAAGCTTCTGTCAATACGGAAGAATCTATTGGATGCAGTCTGACATTACATTACAAGAGACTATTTCTGTGACTCGAACTATAAATCAAATGTCACATGATTTTTTATTCTTGCAAGCGCATACACAAATATATCTGTCTAGTAATGAAATCATACCCGCACAGCACCCCACCCCGTGGCCATTTAATCTTCTTCTTCCTTTCTCTCCCCTCTTCTTCTATTCCTCTCTCCCCCTTTTCCTTACTTTCTCCTCCCTCCCTAATTTTCCTGATAGATGAGAAGAACTTTTGAGGAGGTTTTAGAGGACAACTTGTTGATTTGATTTGCTGCTTCATTATGCTCCTGCTGTCTTGGAAACCCACATCCAACACCTAGCAAGAATTTCAAAACCCTAAAAAGGAGGAGGATTAGGGAGGAGGGAGTACAAGGAAGAGGAGAGAGAGATTGAGGGAGGAGTAGAGGAATCAAAGAGAGGGGAAGAGGAAGAGGGGAGGGGGAGAGAGATTCACCAACATAGGTACTGAAATTATACAATTATGTAACTGTAAAAAAAAAAATCTTGTGTGTCTAATTGCAACAAAAAACATACGTTGTATTTTATTTAATGTATTTACCCTTTCTGAAATCAATGTTACTCCGATGAATCAATACTAGAGCAATAAAATGACATGAGCATTTGGTATCATTAATCATTGGACTCTGGCACTAACAGATGTGTGTCTCCGTCTTCTATCTGGGCTTTCAGTTGCCAACTGCATGCAGTGTATATTTCTATTGCTGTTCCCAATATATGCAGGCTCTAATGTTATATTATGATTTTTTTGCATCAGATCTAGCGAATGATATCTTATGAGATACAATTACTCCAACTCCGTGGTTCTAAACATCCGTTCTGAGTTCATCCAGTATTTTTTATAATAGCAAATATCCTGAAACATTTCTTGTTTAAAGAAATGCTCAAGTCTGTCCCACAGCACACAGTCACGTCACCAAGAGGGTCCCTGCATCAATTTGTTCGTCAAATGAGCCTCAAACATTCTGTCAAGGAAGCTAGGCAGAAGATGTCTTCATCTGCCTTCCCTGAAAGAAGAGGCAAGGTAGAATCTTCACAGCAAACTGATGCTCATGTGACCAGTGACCATCCTTTGAAGCTTAAAGAGCACAGATTAGATATTGGAGATGAAAATTGTGATTTGTTGGGATATGAAGTTTACTCTGGGAAACTTTTTCTAGATAATAAAAACAAAAGCACAACTGCTGATGAGCAAATTGGATCGAGGATTGGAAACTCTGATAGCATTGATGCAAAGCTTTCAAGCAAAGCCCTGGCTTGGGGTTCCCATGTGCTACATGTTGGCGATGTCATATCGGTGAGTTTGGCAAGTTTTTCTTCTAGTGAAAAGGTTCTCTCTTGCTTCCTGTAGAGATTCCTCTTTTTATTTTTATTTTTAGTACTAATTTTGACCCACTTCTGGCAGGTTTCATATACTGCTTGTTTCCGCCATTTTACTGTTCATGCACACCCTCTCAGGAGGAGATCATGTGGTTTTTCTTGCTTTGTGAAACCTCAACGATATCAAAAAGACTTCTGTTTTGTAGCATCTAATCCAGAGGAAGCCGTAAAGTGGGTCCAGAGCTTTGCAGATCTCCAGTGCTACATAAACTTCTTACCACATCCAATTGTGTCTTGCAAGAAGCAGTCGACCAATGTAGTGGCATCTGAGCCTCTGTATGCCATTCCATATATAAAATGCAAAAGTCCACCAAGGATATTAGTGATTTTGAATCCTCGTTCTGGGCATGGTCGTTCAAGTAAAGCGTTCCATAATAAAGTTGAGCCAATTTTCAAGGTGTGACAGATCTTCTACATTGCTGACTAGAAAATAGTAGAAACTAAAAAATTTGCTTCAATTATTCAAAACCTGACACTATTACAAGAGTGTGTATGCTTGCTTATTCACATAGAAAATTGTTGACAGCTTGCAGGCTTCGAAATGGAAGTGGTTAAAACAGAATATGCTGGTCATGCAAGAGAACTTGCTTCCACTGTAGAAATCAGCACCTGCCCTGATGGTATGCTACGATAGGTTGTTTGGCTTAAATTCACACTTGAAAATCAAAAGCTTATGGTCTTACTGCTGAAAATGTCTCAGGAATTGTATGTGTTGGAGGAGATGGCATTGTGAATGAGGTACATTGGTTTTGCTTTCCACTATTTACTCATCTTGTTTTGTGCATTTTATTTGTTTGGGTAAGTTAAAGTTGATTAGGTTATTTATAAATGTAAAACTCATGCGTTGAAAATAATTTCAAATTGGAGTGGATACTGAAGAAAATCATTTAGTAAACCCAATATTTTGAGTATTGTGTTTAATTCTTTGCCAAATATTGTGTTTCTCACAGGCTTGGACAATGGTCATGAATTACCTTTCCCTATAATTTTGCATGATGGATTCACTGCCTAGACTGGTTACATCTCATAATTTTAGTACTTGTTATAGACATTCTTATTAATCTTGATTTTTGTTATAACATCATCTACTTAAGAAGAGATCAAGATAAGTGTCATTCCTGAATTTAATACTGATTCATTGTGAAAGTTATCACTTTTATCTGCTACAAAATTTAAGAAATTTACTTTTGTCTTGAAGGTAGTCTCCATTTAAGTTTTTTGCTTAACTAAGAGTTAGATAATGGCATTGAACTGTTAAACTTGCTAAGAGGTCAACAGAACAGGGATCAGAATTGGCCAAAAATATTAGCCAGATCATCAGCCAGCCAAAAGATGGGTAAGATCCTAGTGTACAGGGTTCCTACCAATTATGTTTTGGAGGATGACCATTGCATTTAAAAAAAAAAGTGGAACCGCCACATTAGCGGCCCCCCACCGCTGCCCCTACGTGTGGAGGGAGGTAAATCAGGAACCCAGGGCGGCTAGCGCAGAAATGCAGAGTCATCGGTAGCCTGGCGGTGAAACCCAGGAATCGACCCCTTGCCCTTTCGGACTTTAACACGGCTGCGCTAGCCGTCCGAGCAAGCCCAGGAATCGACCATTGCATTTAACATTACCCTTGCATAGGAGAGAGAACAGTTGTGGTGTGTCTTTTACCATTTTTCCAGGCCTCTTAATTGTAGAATATTTTAAAAATAATTTTGTGAAGTGGCCTATTAAGAAAACCATTAGATGTGATAATACTTGATATGCGTGCATAGTTAACTGGTGCCAAATGCCAAATTTTTTTTGCAAAATGTTGGCCATCTTCTTCCACATCATTCTACCACTTTTTCACCTCCAGCTCCTTATTTCTCTACTGTTTCATAGTTGCCACTCCTGTTGAGTTTCTTATTTTGGCCATTGATCAGTTACAATGAACCAAAATTTGGCAATTTAAATTTCCAGCTAGGATAAGCTAAGTTAGGTCATATCTTTCTGATTCTTAGTTAAAAAGGCTGGCAATTGTACATATGTTTTCTTTAACCTAATTGATTATTTCTTTTTTGTGATCACCATCTTATGAGTTTGTCAGTAAATTGACCAATTTGAATGGACAAACTATGGAGAACTAACTTTATGCCTTCCTGGAATTTTATCAACTTTGTCCTAATGCTTTTTTCTCCTTTGTAGAATTATTGCAACTCCCTTACTCTTTGTAAAATTTTATTCGTTCTCTTCTGTTATAAGTAAGTTTAGGTGGTATGTCTCTACCTGTGAATCTTTTATTCATTTTCTGTTATATTTTATTATTATAATATGTACAGTAAGCACAACATGATTTGCTGAAAATTAATATTTTTTGTGCTTGTCTACCCTGTCACAACTTTGATGGAAACCATGGAATCACAACATTGCTGAAGACAATACATTGGGTTGTGAAAATTGACAGATGAATATCTGGTGCATTGATATATCTTGCCTAATTTTGCTGCTGTAGGTTTTGGATATTATGGATGGACAGGAGCTGAACTAGCATTGTAGCATCTTCCTATGTACATGTTGAAGATGACCAATGATGTAGCAATGATGTTGTGACTGCATGATCTATATTAATAGGTTTCCTTTATGTCTCGACTTTTTTGGTATTAGATCAATTATGAACTCTATATGAACTTTGACACCAACTTTTAATGATGCCAATAACCTACTGGCTTCCTGTGGTTCTTAGTCTGTTTGTCATCTGCTTGATAGTTCACCTTTCCTGTGATATATAATTGTATAGACCAGGCATTAGCTATTTGAAATTTTATAATTAGCTTACATGATCATGCAGGTACTTAACGGCCTTCTGAGCAGAGATAACCAGAAGGAAGCACTTTCTATTCCAATTGGCATCATTCCTGCTGGTTCAGACAATTCACTAGTCTGGACTATTTTGGGGGTCAGGGATCCTATTTCTGCTGCAATGGCTATTGTAAAGGTAGGTTCATAACTAACTGGAACTAGCTGAAGCATAATCTTTCAGTCCGCTTCTCAACATTCTTGATGGTTATGCTTCTGTCAGTTTTTATTTCTCATTTAATCATATTTGTTATTTTGAGCAAATTCCAAAAATATCTCACAGTTGTTTTAGTATAGTTCTGGTTTGTTTGTATATATTCCAATTGGAAAGAACTTTTCTCGCTGAATCTGTCATTTTGCTTCTGTAAATGATTTTTTCTTATTTCTCTGTTGTTATCTTCCGAACACAGGGTGGACTTACTTCTACTGATGTTTTTGCTGTTGAATGGATTCAGAGTGGAGCTATTCATTATGGCTCGACAGTTTCATACTTTGGCTTTCTTAGCGATGGTGATTTTTTTTTATTTTCTCTCACATTCTAGCTTCAATTGATTTCAACTGGCTGCCTTTTTAGATATTAATATGAATGAAGTTTCCTACATTTCCATATGATCATTGGTAAATTTATTTTTAGAAATGCCAATTAGATATATAGTTGACAGCATTTAAATATGTAGCAAGCATAGATACTTCTCTGATACAATTTAACGTGCCTGATTTCAGTGTCATAACTTGCTGATGAGTCAGTTTATAGCTCCAAATGCTAGTGGCTCATCTAATGCAAGTGCTAGCAGGAATGATAACCAGGATTCTCATGAGGAAGTTTGATTCTTCTCTTTTCTGTAAAACTGTTGCTATTATCATGAATCTTCAGTTTGGATGATATGAGCATCCATTAGTTTTTTCATTTAGTCAAAGTAGCTTTAGTATAATTTAGGCCCTTGTCCAAGTCACGATACTTTCTAGCGATTCCAGTCCACCATATATCTTCATGATTTGCTTTCAATTCTTGTTTTCATCCTTGAATTGATTCAATGTGGTAAGAAGTTGGCATGTCAATACATGCTAATTTACTATATTCTTAATATTTGGCTAGAGGTATTAGATTAAATAGTGGTATTTGTCTAGTGAGTTTAGTCCCTTATTAGTAGTTCTAGCCCATGTAAGTGTTTATCTTAAAATGAATACTGTGTAATATTGTTTGGTTTTCCCAAATTCTAGATAGTGTGAGAGCCTCTCTGGATAAGGATCTTTAGAGGTATCCCTTGGTGATCTTTCCCTCTCTCAATCATTCTTTCTCTATCCCTTCTTGTGCTTTCTTAACTTCCATGCATTACCTGGCCTTGGCTTCTCTCAGACTTATCTTCCATGAAGTCTATTATGCAAGCTCATTGGTAAAATTCTCTCTCTTAAATCAACTTCAATTACATTAAATAGAGTTTTAGTTGGTCTTCTACTATCCATCACGCATTAATTTTATTGATTCAACTTGTCTAATAGAATGCATGAATTATCTTTGAACATGTCTGTTCTTTCTTGACATATTTTTTTCTCTCGCTTTTTTTATTTTCTTTTTGAGTGATGTACGTAAAAGTGAACTTTCAGAAGGTTGGATAACTGACCTTGAAGGTTTTGGTTCGTTTGGTTTACAGAAGGAATTGCTAAAGAATGAAATAATTATTAAGGAATAGAATTGACATTGAATATAATAGCAATACCTTAATTTGGTTCGCAGAAAAAAAATGGATACTTCATTTGAATTCCTATGCTTAATTTGTAGTAATATTATCAGTAATACAGAAGTAATTGTTTTCACAAAGATATAGTACTTCATGAAATAATTGGTCCGATACATCCAGCTCACAAGACATGCTTGGCCTGGCTGCCCGGCCCTGCAAGACCAGCCCACGTTGCTCTGTAGAGTAAGAATTGGTAATTTTCAGAGAGTGGAATAAAAGAGTGATAGCTATTCTAGAATTAAGGAATAACTGTTCCTATGAGGATTTGTATTTGGGTTTATTTTTTTAACCAAACATTAAAAAAAAAACTTATTTCATAGGAGTTTAAGAGAATAACTATTCCTATTAACTAAACAAATCATTAGTGTTTCAATTGAAATGCATCTAGAGTGGTGTTTGAAAAGAGAACTTTAGCGTGGTTTGTTCTGTCGTTCGTCCAATTGAAAACAGACTTATAATTAGATCAAAACATAACTTGTATAAAAGAACTAATGATTAACATGATAACTAATAGAGAAATTACCTTATGTGGGAATAAATTATATATGCTAACACTCCCGCAAACTGTAGCATATATATATTGATCAATCTTTTGCTAATTACATGAAATAGAAAAAATTACTGAAAATTGAAAATCAAGTCTAACTACAAATCAATGAAGATAATAAAGATTCAACTATAGTTTAGTGTTTTTGAGTTTTGGTAAATGTAATGCTGCAGTCTTTTAGTGTTCCAAAAGAGAACTTCAAAATGTTACTGTTTTCTCGAGTTTTTGTCAAACTGAAGGTCTATAGGATATTAAAGTTTGTGAAGATGAAGAGACAAATATGAAAGGATTACAGGAAAAGAGATATATTTAGATGAAATTAAGTTTTCAACATCTGCTCTAGAAAGGAGATTACTTACCTATATACTTGGAGAACACCTATTCTAATTGTTTTAGATTCTAAAGGAGTAGATTATACCCTTAGGTTTCTGTTTATTAATTTCTAATGGTTGGTCATTTAAGATTAGTGGTTGTTTCAAAATTTCAAAGATTGTTTGAATTAGTTAACAACTTGGTATATATTAATAAACATACTCTCCATTATGTTAGCTTTGAAATGCTAACTGACCAAAGTGCCAAAAGTTGTTTTAAATGATTTTAAATGGTTGTATCTAATTCAATAGAACAAGATAAAATTCTTTGGAATATAGATGAGAATATAGTATGGGATCAAGCCCAATAACATAGGAAAATCCATATAATCGACCTCACTTAATAGGATAAAGGTTTTGTTGTTGTTGTTATTTATTTGATTCATTAGTAACTGTATCATTGCTGATGTTAGGAGCTGTTTGTGATAATCATTGATGTTCTAATGTAGTTTTGGAACTCTCCGAGAAGTATCAAAAGCGCTTTGGTCCATTACGCTACTTTGTTGCTGGATTTCTCAAATTTATGTGCTTGCCAAAATATAGCTTTGAGTTGGAATATCTTCCCATGTCGAAGAAAGCAGAAAACCCTGTGGAAGAGGTTTCTGAAGATCAAAGCAGAGCCAATATGTCCGAGCTTTATGCAGACATAATGCGCAGGTCAAGAAAAGAAGGAATGCCAAGGGTATCAAGCTTATCCAGTATTGATTCGTTGATGTCTCCAAACAGAACACCTATTGAAGAAATGGACACTGCAGGTAGAACAACTGCTTGCAGTGAGCCATCGGATTATGTTAGAGGAATCGATCCCAAAACGAAGCGCCTTTCCTCAGGTAAAGGTAACTTGGTGACTGAGCCAGATGAAGTACTTCATCCTCAACCTCATCTTTCTGCCAACTCTAACTGGCCAAGGACCAGGTCAAAGTCGAGGACAGATAAAACACGGGCTGACCTGAGTGGTACAAATGATACAAGAGGCATGAGAGCATCCATCTTGCCTTATGATAAAGAAGACATTTCATCGACAGTATCTGATCCTGGACCAGTCTGGGATGCTGAACCCAGGTGGGACACAGGACCAAAATGGGATGCAGAGCCCAACTGGGGAGCTGTGAATCCTGTTGAATCGCCAGTGCCACCAGATGATATTGAACTAGGAACGAACAAGGAACTGGTCCCAAGTTTGGAGGACAAATGGGTGGTCAAAAAGGGCAGATTTCTAGGTGTTCTTGTGTGCAACCATTCCTGCAAAACTGTTCAGAGTTTGAGTTCTCAAGTTGTGGCACCGAAAGCTATACATGATGATAACAGTCTGGATTTGTTGTTAGTTGGTGGAAGTGGGAGGTTAAGATTATTAAGATTTCTCATTTCCTTGCAGTTTGGCAAGCATATAGCCCTCCCCTATGTGGACTACGTCAAGGTATGTTCATCCCTAACCCCCAGCTTGTGTGCGCTTCAGCTTTCCCTCGAATTTTGTTCTTTGTATTAGTTGTTGTTATTTATTTCTATGTTTAATTCTTTCAGTTATTTCAAATTAAGGGTAGCTTACTCATCTATTCTCATAAAGCTTTTTATTAACCTGTAACTTACATTAATTAAACTTGAGTGCAACAGGTTGTCCTTTTAACCAAGAACTATCTGGTATTCATATTATTTCAACTAATGCTAAGAAAAAGATAATATTGGTAATTAGTAATTCTATTATCGTTTAGTTGATCAGTGATGAACAAAGTAGGATAATATGTTTGAAAGGATAAACAGAATAATACGAGAGAACAATTGATCACCTGGTGGACTGATACTGTTGTAAAATTCACTTATTGTGCTACTAGTCTGTTTCTTGTTTCGTTCTCTGTATGTAGATTTTTGTGCAAACTTTGCGTATGATCTTCCTTTTGTGGTTCATAATGATTTCGTAGACTAAGCCGAGAATTGCATCTCCAAACTGCATAGTGACCATTTCAGCCTTTCCAAGTCATTATAAACTCCTAATATTTCTTTGTATTTTCCATCAACACCCCATCCTTTGCCTTCTCTTCAGCAATCGCCATCCACTTAATTACAAGTCGACATTGCAGGTTAAGTCAGTGAAGATTAAGCCTGGGACAGGCACTCACAGTGGCTGCGGTATTGACGGGGAACTTCTTCGTGTTAAAGGACAAGTTATGTGTTCTTTGCTTCCAATCCAATGCAGACTCATTGGCCGCCCCACCGAAGATTGTAAATAACTACCTTAAAACTTTGAGATCTGAATTTCTTAGATGATTTCTGACCAGCACGCATCGAGTTGAAGAGACAATTACTGTTCCTGATGTTCATATGTGTGAGTGTATCTTTTCTAACTCCCTGCCCGGAACTTTTGTTGTATGCTTTCCTGTTGTATTACAAGCATCATGAGCATTGCATCCCTCCTCCTGTTCCTTTTTCTTTTCTTTATTTCATATTTTCTTGGTTTTTGTATAAACAACTTGTTTTTATCTGCTGATACTGAGATGCTTCTGCTGCTGATTGTATTCTTACTTGTTCTAAGTATCAATACAAAAATATAAACAATTGACTCATTTTATCAATTGCATCAGTCAGACTCTTGGTAAATCATAGATCATCCTCGAATCGAACTAACATCGACTTGTTTCCAATCAAAATGTTATATAAATTAAAAACAGAGAAAAACAAATCATATATTAAAGGCATGCAGTCGTCGTAGCTCCGCAATGTCTGCTGCATTTGCTGCTCTTTGTCGTGCATGGCTGCTGTAGCAGAATGAACATCGAACAGTCGCTGCCCGTTGGTGATCGAGGTTGTCTCTCGCCTTCCCATAGTGCATGGACTTGGCCTTGTGCATGGTCGACAAGATCGATCCTCTGTTACCCTTTTCACTATTGCCTCAAAATTTTCCCCAAGCCAATCGTCCTTTTCTTCCCCAAGTCAAGGCGATTCTGATTTGACTCGCTTTCCACGCTGCTGTTGTGCCAAGGCAGAGAGAGAGAGAGACATGAGAGGACGTACGTACTGGGTGACAGCCAGTGACGATGGGCTGCAAGAATCCCGCCGCTCAAGACGCGGTCAGTCTGCGTTCGGACGACGTGCGTTGGGCAAGGTAGCTGCTGACTTGCTACCCAAAGCCTCGTTTTCCTGCTACAAAATCCAGGAGGAGGAGGAGGAGTCTGTAATAGGGTGGAGTGGACGTTTACGTGTTGTAGGGTTGTGAGTGATGGGATTGGATGGTTAGCCAATGGGCTTGGGAGTGAGATGAGAAATGTTTTTGACTTTTGAAGAAGTGAGGCAGGCCAGACTGAAAAGAAAGGGAAGAAGGAACGGGAAAGGTGACAACTGACAACTCTGCTGTTTTGGTGAGAGGAAGAAAAAACACACAGTGAGAAAAACAACGATCTTAATAACAATCAAATTTTACCTTCTTAAATTTTTCTACCTCTTCTTCCTTTATATTATTATTGCCTATATTTAAATATATTTTTTATTTTATTATTATTAATCAAATCTTCTTGGATGTATGGTCAACTTTTAATCTCTAAGAACGGATTCACATAGTCCGTATCAATACTCTAACGAAGATTAATGCTTAAGTCAAATAGAAAAAAAAATTAAAAAAAAAGTAAATTATTGAATATAGCTAATAGAGGAAGTGATATTAAAGATTTTTTTTTTTATTTCAATCGACTCTTATATAGGGATTTGGTCTCACCTTCTCTTCCTCCATGAATTGTGCTCTTTGACAGGCTATTAAAGGACAGATATTATAAGGAATTCTCACTTGACTTGTCATGTATATCCTGAACTATCACTGGAAAAAGGTAGTTAGAAGATCAAATGTGACAGCTGTTGAGAGAAACCTTTTATGTGGTCTCCGAGTGTCTAGTTTCTTTAACTCCTAACTTCTTATAACTTTCATCACCTCCTACCTGACTCCTTCTGTGCGAACTCCTTGAATTTCAAGCTCTCGACTCTTGACTTTTGACTCTTGACTTCAAACTCTAGACTTCAGACTCTCGGTTCCATGTCTCCTAACTCCTTGGGTCCCCAACCGTAGGGGCTCCCGACTCCTTAGGCCCCTAACCTCAGGGGCTCCTGACTCCTCGAGTTACTTAGTTCTTGACTTTTTTTATCTCGAGTATCTGAGCTTTTGAGTACCTGAGATCCTAAATGTTCGAGTTCTCCGTGGGTCCTAATGGTCTCATTCATTTTCTCCACTATTCTGATTTTCATTGTTTACAAGTGTTTAGTCGAGGACTTGTTTTCAACGGTATCATCCTCTTTCTTATTTGATTTACATATTTATAATAGTTTCACATCGTATAACTACAACATTATCGATCATTTAAGTATATATCTACC
>JBAMHZ010000023.1:1490834-1514685 GCA_037177395.1 Alpinia galanga | reverse complement strand
TAATAAAATTTCTCTCAGTTTCTCTTCTCTATCAATCTCATCTCACTTTCTGTAGTTGGATTCGAGAAATATAAGAAACATTTAGCGATTTTATTTTCTTATGCATTCATTTTTATTGATCATTGTGATAAAAAATTATATGCTCTTTTTCAAGTATAGAATGACTATGTTTTAGACTTGACATATTGCATCATTATATCTCAATTGAAAAGTATAATTTTTAATTTTTTTAACCCGTAGGCTAACCTATGGTAGGCTTAGGTTGACCCATCTTAATCCGTAATCTATACGAGTTAATCTTTTTAAATCCACAGAAAATTTAAATTGATAAATTTTAATCCAAACCATTTAAATTATTTAATAGAATGAATCAATCTGTCGAGTCTAGTCCAAACAAACAGCATTACTCAGAACTATAAGAAACTGAGCCATCGTCCTTCTCAATTCTTCACTCTATAAATACCCTCCTCTGTTCCCCAGTAAAAATCTAGGGTTTACAGTTCGTTGTCTCCGGCAGCCGCAACGCTTCTCCTCTCCACCTCCTCTGTGTTTCCAGGTGCTCATTTTGACGCTTGGATCAAGGATGGCAACGGAGGAGGACGAAGAAAATAGTTCGCTCGTCGTAAAGGCGTCTACGCCTTGCTGACAAGCCTGTACATCATGGCGAGCCCTTCTATCCTTCCTTTCCGTCTTTTAATTGCTCAATCTCTTGTATATTTTTGAGTGTTTTGTCGATTTCGGGATGATTTAGTTGCGGTGATGAATCTAAATTTTCTATCGACGGCATTTTTTAGAATGCTTAATGGGATGGGAAATTGGTTCCTGTGCGGTTAGCTGAGCAACGAGCACAATCAATCAATTTTTATAGCGTACTTTGTTTATTTAATTTCGTTGAGATTTTACCAAATCGTGTGATATCCCGTTATTTTGTGCGCGATTTTCAGTTTAAAAATTCTTCATTTTCCTCAAAATTGGCTGATAGTGCAGATTTGTATGTATAAAAATTGTCGCCTTTTTCAGAAAAGACTGGATTTTTGTGTGGTTGTTTTGCAAAAACGTTAACTGAACTCAAGCTCAAGTTTCATTTTGGATGTTTAGGGTATCCAACGTGAACTCTCAACTGATCCTCGATCAGAAATTGCTCTAGTTTCTTTTGACCGCTAGATACCTTTACAGAATTCTACTACTAAAATTTGAAACTTTTCGAGCTTGGAAAAAGAACGTTCTGCTAATTTTGCTTTCGATATCGTTGATTTTCGTTGTAGATTACGTGATCTGATAAGTTCTCTTAGCGATTTGTTAAAAGAAGGATTGTTTTGTCCCTCCGCAAACCAAGAGAGCACGAAGGTGAGTTTATCCTACTGTGGCTCGATCGATTGAAACAGTGGATAGTTTCTATCGATTGGAACCTTCATGGATCACCATGGATTCAATTCTTCAAAGTATGCGCTGAATCCTGAAAGTTTCCCAAAACTGCATCCTTGAAAGATGCTCGATCCGCCATTAGTGAAGTGATTTAAAAGATGCTCTTTTTTATTTTACCATAAATTTTAGAATTTTAAATTATTAATTAATAATAATCTAAATATTAGTTACCAGATTGATAGAACAGATGTGAAAGTAATTCAGTTTTCATTATATTTCTTCCAGCTAAATTGGTTTTTTCCCCTTCTTTTGATAAAAGGGCGTCAGACTCAGACATTGAAATGTATTACGATTTGATTTGTTCCAGGCCAAATATTATTTCAATTTTTTTTATTTTCAAACTAATTAGAATATATATATATATATTTTGTTAGCATTTTTACCGTCCGATCTTCTAGGATTTAGGGATTAGATTATAGTGCTCACTCAATCGAATGGTAGATGATGAAAATATTCATCGGTGTTCACATAAGAATTTGTAGTAGATCATTTCTTTTTTTGTATATATATATAATTTAATTCTATATATTATATTCTGAAATAAATTTTTATGCATATAAAATTGTCATAAGATAACAAATTTTAAGAATTTTGATGTTCGCTTTGAATTTGAGTTATCTAAATTAAATCAGGTCATAAATTCTTATTGAAATTTATTTTAAACCGTATGCTTTATTTTATCAGGTTCAAAGAATGCATCAAAGACTCCATAAACTCAAAAATGGTTTAATCTAATAAAAAATTTTATATACATTATTGTTATATTAAAATATTGTTTAAAATACTGTATCAATTTTGGTTTAGGTATAGTAGTTTTAAAGTAATTTTGACCAAAAGTTGTATTGACAATGACTTTTAAGTAATTTTGATAATCCAGTGTTAATTATTCATAATTTGTCTTAAGATATTTTATATGTATTATATCTGCCACATTGTTAAAATAGGAGAAATGTGTTAGGTGCGTTTTTATATTTAAAAAAAAAAATAAAACATTTTTACTAAAAATTATATATATGTCAACATTTATTAAAAATTTAATTAAGGAACACTACGCAATTTAATAAAGTGGCTATGTTAATATATTTATATTAAATTAAAAAATACATATAATAATATTAATTCTATATTATTTTCCATATTTAGTCATAATGTAGATTTAATATTTTAATGGCTTATATTTGTGATGTTAAGTAAAAATTATTTTTTAAAAATAAGAGACGATTAGGTTGTTAATTAATAAAATAAAGTTGAACTGGAAAATGTTTTTAGGTAATTGCCCTTAAAAATTTGATTTGGTACTTAAGAAAAAGCCACGTACACACTTAAAAAAAAGGAAAAAAATAATATGCTGTATGGATCAGAACCGCTCGTTTCTGGGTCGGATCTCCATCGCACGGTTGTACGGCTGAGGATGTTCGTGTCACCGTCCACGCTTTGGCTTCGTCACTTGCCGAGAACACGTAGCCCACGGCGGCGCCTTTTTAAATTTCTTTTATTTCGATTCTTTTTTCTTTGTCGAGCGGAAAAGGGAAGATCTGAGAACGCCTCTCCGCCCCGGACGCTGAAAGCAGGAGGGCGAGCGCGGCGAGCAAGAGCAGAAGACGCCGGAGATACGACGCTCAGGTTGCCTTCTCCGGGCTTTCGGCGCGTGATCCCTCAGAGATCGGATCGCTCGCCTTCATCATGTTCTCATGGTTTGGCCTCTGGAGATCCAGGAACCGCTTCTCGCTAGACGAGCTCCGGTGCGTCAATCCATCCTTTTTTATCAGTTCATTATTTTGGGGATTCCTGATTTTGGGTTGCTTACATTTTTCCCTGGGGCCGTTGAGCTTATTGAAACTTTGGGTTGCGTAAGTTGCCTTGTTATTAATTTTCTTCTGTTCAAGTGTATCCATTTTTACAGAGTATGAACTGAATTTGAGAAACCTCATTGTTTAATTGTTGTGGTTATCAAAGAATTGATACTTTGTAGTTGACCTGAGCTTGAAGTTACTCACGTGTCTGAATGGATAATTTTTGTTTGCAGTGTTAGCATTTTGAACCTAATGGTTCCACTTTCTAATAAAAAACAGCAGGCTTAGTAATAACAAGCAAGAGGTCATGAGCATTTAACTGAGAACAGTCTATAGAGTTTTTCTCTTGATATTGAAACTATCTTCTAACCAAGGGCATAGGCTTTGATTAGGTTGAACCATGTCAAATTTTTAGTGCCTAATTATTTGTTCTGCAGCATCAAGCGCCTAGAATTTTGATTTCTCAACATGTGGTCTCAAAGCTAACTTGGATGCTAGCTTGGCTATTAAATGCTCAGAATGACCTTGATGCTGTGGAGTTGAAAAAGAACTTAATGACGACGACTATTAATATTTTTTATTCCATCTTATGAAGTACTGCAAGCCGATCCATGAGGCAAATGATTGCAAGAGGTTAACAAAACCGGATGAACCATGTGTGATGTTGATTAAACTCATTTTCATGCAAAAAGGATTTCTTGTTCAAATGCAAGAAGTTACTTTGTAGAAGTTCACATTGACAAGTGTAATTACAAGGGCAGTTGGAGCAGGAGATAACATACTGACATTATATAACTGAATGGAGCCCAGTCCAAGTGGTGGCCCGTGTAGGCCCACTTTGCAGATAACACACATGAACTATTCCATGTACAGACATGGAACGTCCATCGACAATGTGGTTGAGTCACATCGGTTGAAATGCACATCATTTTCCAAGTGCTTTGAGGCCCATATTAAAAGGGAGATGTGGTCATCGCACAATGTACTTCAACATCTTGAGAATAAGATCTCAGATCCTTGATCACATTCTTGATAATTAACCCAGAAAGCATTAAGGTGGTTATACCTTATGAAGGCCTATGTACTGTGGATGATTTTTTTTTTCCTTTTAAAATAAAGATAGCCAAATATAATAATTAGAATTAAATGATTGGCACTTCTTGTTTGGCTTCAATCGGATCAACCAATTAAAGGTACATTACATATTTTTTGGATTAAACCCAAACCCTTCTCATTTTCTCACAAGAAGTCTCTTGAAAATCACCATCATCATATTATCATTCTGTGTTTATCCTGACTATTTTTGGTTGGCTACATGAATCTTTTCCCTCCATTAATATGCAAGGGTGTATGGCTAGTAATATTCATATCAATTATATCATTTTTTATTTAACTAATGATTTTCTCAATCTTGCTTTACAATAAACTCAATTATTCTATCTATAACATCTCACCTTTATTGTCAATATACAATCACAATCTATTTTCTTTTTATTTTTTCCTGCACCTAATTGTTTTTGGATACTAGTTTTTATTAATTTGATTTTTTTTCCTAAGTCCACAAATCCATCTTACCATTCTTATTTATTCAATGTTAACATTTTGTATCGGTTACTTCTCAACATCCAGAAATTCTTAAAACCATAAAGTACTGTGGAGTTTATCATATTCTTATAAAAATTTTATTCTAGCCTAAGTGGCACTGGACAATAATATATGACCCTAGAAGCTTCTCCCCATTTCAATTACCCAATCTTTATCCTATTAAATATCCCTTGTATTGTTCCAAGATATCTAAATATATTACATGCAGCGACCATATCCATCTATCTATTTATTTTATTAAGTTTTTACTTATTTCTGAAACTACATCTCATATATTCAGATTTAATTCTGGTTTTTATTAAACCACTAGTTTCCAAAAATTTTCTTCACAACTCAAGCTTCAAATTCAATCTATTAACATTATAAGCAATTAACACAATATGCAAATGAATAACATGCTCAAATGGGGTTTCTCTTGGATACAATTGGTTACTTCATCAAGAGAAATAGAGATCCAGTGATCCTTGATGCAAACCTATAACTATAGAAAATCATTTGTCAACTCTCAGTAGCTAGAAAAAAATCTACAGAGAACTTCAAGGGTGAATTCCCTACAAACTCAATGCTGAGTACTTTAGATAATCAAGAACTTTTACACACATAATGCAACATACCATACTGAAATGATCAAACCGTCAACAGGGTTATGTGGTTATTCAATCAATGCAGACCAAGCACTAAAAACTTCATTGACTTCTCCATTTAACACATAACACATGACTTCTTTTAATCATGGACCAAAAATTTTTAGGATCAGAATTGATCTACCATATTGTAGAGCATGTACAGGCGCTGGACATGTGGCTTAAGGACCATTACCCAATAATTGCCTCCTCTCATGGGTGTCTCTTCTTCCAACAGGCCTTAGTTACCTGCAAAGTATCAGATGGGATCAAATCCAGCAGAAGTGGGCCCAATTTTAGTAGTTTTGATCTTTGACATCCATCCTGTTACAGATGTTATCTTCCCTGATGATGAAGCCCTAGCTCCACCATTCATATTCTTTGGTCTCTCACAACGTTGAGAAAGCCAACTTGTGGCTCAAATATCTTCTCCACTGATCTGCTGGACTTCCCTGATTGAGTAAAATGGCTTCTTTATGAGCTTGATTTACCGGTCCTCTCAATAATGATACTGATGATAGTATTATGTATATTGAGTTTATTAATATTTACTGATGTTTATGATCTAGTGAAGAGCTGTTCCAAGTTCTGAGTTTATCCTCTCAAACTGTTGGATTTAAACCATAGCAAATCCGCATAAAGATGGTTTGATTGTTCAAACTCTCATTTACATGTACTTTTATGAATGTCAAATAGTCCTTGAAGGCATTATATCCACAAAGCCAGAGATACGTAAAGGGAAATAGGATGTTTGGTGTATGACTAAGTAATTAACTTTGACTTCTGTCCTTGTTAACAAAATAACTATGTGTCTATGATACCTTCATTGTCTTAAACTTTACAAACTGGAGTTTTCTGATTAATTTAGCTTCAATTATTGATTTGATGTTCTTGATCCAAATTATGTTGAAGTCAGCAAAAACTTCCTTGAAAATTGATGTTTTTCTATCTCATTATGAGCATGCTTTGCCTTGCACAATTGTATTTCTTCAAATTATTCTTGTTTCTGACTCAATGCATAGTATATTTTCTGCTATTTGATATATATAATTCTACACCATTTGGTACAGATATCTTACAGATAAATTGCAAAGGGTTCAATATGTGAATGATATTAACAAGGTAATTATTTGTTTGATTTGTTTTATACATCCAAGCTTCTCTTGTTAATGTTCATATGTAATGGTCTTCATGAAGGATTCTGTTATTGAAGTGTTGAGATCTATTGCCGAACTAGTTACTTATGGTGATCAACATGATCCATCAATATTTGAGTGAGTTCTTAGGTTGCTTCAATCCCTTTTATGTATTAGTATTAAAGCTACATCAATGTTTGTCTATTAGATTCTTCATGGAGATGCAGATTTTGGGTGAATTTACACGGATATTGAGGATTAGTAAGATAGCAAATGTTGCAATTCAGTTGTTACAGACTATCAGCATTATGATTCAGAATTTAGAAAGTGAACCTTCAATCTGTAAGTTCCTTTATAACATGTAGTCAACACGCTGGAACATTACTAATTATCATCTTTTGGTCTTTAGCATGATTTTCACTTCTCTTGCAGATTACATTTTCAGCAACGAACTCATTAGTTACCTCATCACATATTCCTTTGACTTTCAAAATGAAGAGCTATTGTCTTACTACATATCCTTCTTAAGGTTTGTTTCTTTATTTTGTCCGTGTGAATGCATGTTTTACCTTAATACTTGTCTACCTTCTCTTCTATTTTGGCTTGTATATTGCTCAATTACATGGATTTTAACTTTGAAGGGCAATCAGTGGAAAGTTGAACAGGAGTACAATCTCATTGCTTGTGAAGATTAAAAATGTAACACTTTCTTTCTTAATCCTATATTGATTTTTGGTCAAGTAGTACAATAGATTTGGGATCAGTACAAGTAATTACCATGGAATAATGCTCTAGCTAGGTAGGACAAGAAGAAAGGTTGAGCCATATGTTATAACAAGGTTCTGCATTTGTTTTGAGATAAAAATTTTCTTTTGTTTATTTTATTTTTCAAAGATTTTTTTATAAAAAAATTTACAAGAAAATAAGTGCAATCAAAATAAAAGATAACTTTCAGGAAGGCCTGTCCTTCTTTCTGTAAAAAAGAAATAATTTTATCATATAGGGAAGTTAAAAGGATACTGACAAACATGTCTCATTTACTTTTACTTTTCCTTTACTTTCATAATTTTCCTTGGAAAAATAAAAATTCAGAAAGAAAACACAGACTTAATGGTTTGAAACTTAATTCCACATTTATATTCATGAGTATCTCGTTATGCTATAACTTAGTTCACTGATGTTCACCTTCAACATCTTTACACAGGAGCAATTTAAGTAGATTTAATAGTACGGGATTGTATTTTACTTACAAGATTCTCAATTTTGCACATATGTTTTCGTTAATTTATCTGTCATATCCTTTCCAATAGGAGGAAATTGTTTCTTTTCCACTTTATGTTGAGGCCATACGGTTTGCCTTCCATGATGAAAATATGATTCGAATTGCTGTCCGTGCTTTAACACTAAATGTCTATCATGGTAAGTTGGTAAGGCCTCATATCCTGTCGTATTTTATTTTTTTTCCTTTTTCTTTTGCTTCTTTAAAATGATGTTCTCATTGTTCCTCTTCTATCTTCTCAGTTGGAGATGAATATGTGAATAAATTTGTAGTGCGCAACCCACAATCTGATTATTTTTCCAGTATTGTGAGACACTTTTTAAAGCGATGTATTAACCTGGATGAGATTGCAGTCCAAGCTTCTGGGTGAGACTACTACCTTATTGCTCTTGTAGAATCTCTACCCTTTCTATTTCAATTTTTAACATAGTTGTGTCATTATAAGTCATGACATCCTAGATTGTTGTGGTTTCTCTTTAATAGTATAAGCTTTTTCTATCCAAATATTCATGGTGAATTAAAGATATTTGTTTATATATTTTGTTATTTTCTTCACATCTTTCATCATGATAACATCATGTTCCTCAACTTGTGGACAGGAAGCTAGATGCATCTGATTTAAGTTCTTCAATTCTCAATGCTGTAGATGATATTGAAGAGAATCTTTATTATTTTAGTGATATTATATCTTCTGGAGTTCCTGATCTTGGAAGATTGCTTACTGATAATATATTGCAGCTTCTGGTTTTTCCTTTTCTTCTGCCTTCTTTAAGAAAGCAAAATTCTGTAAGTATCTTCATTAGCAACCATCAGCAAGTCTTTGTAAATTATATTAGTATTTGTTTTATTAATTCATTATTTGCTGGTTTAGGTCACAAGGATTAGCATTGCAACCTCCTTACATCTACTTTGCAGTATATTGCATATTTTTAAGACCAAGGATCTGGCCAGTACTATTGCTGCAGCTTTTTTCAGCCCTTTTGAGGCTTTTGTCACAGTATCTGAAGCCACAACAAATGGCAGTAATACTGATCAATCTGTCCCTCAGAATTCGCAAGAGCTTGGCTCTTGTCATTGGGCTGCTCAGGTGAATGTAGAAAATTCAGAATCTCCTTTCCCTAATTCAAATCAATCTTCTTCAGCAATCGGAAATTCTGGTTCATATTTTACATTGAGGTAACTCATACTTAAGTTTCTTTCTTTTGCAAACAAAAATAATTGTTTGAATATTCTTTGATGACCAAACCATTGTTTAACATGTTAGTGTTGTATTGACTGGTTTATCTGTGAGATATTAAATATTTTAGGTTTTTAAATATTAATAAGTGATTGTAAAATATTAAAAATATAGTCATGAAAGATAATTGTTACATAAAATTTGTTATTTAAATATTAGGTATAAATTTATGAAAATACCTTTGCATTGTGTTGGTTAAAAAACTAGTACTGAATAACATATTCTTTTATGAATAAACTTTAATTTGTGGCTTGGGAATCGTAAATTTGGATACCAAATATTACCTTGGTTTTTGTTAAGTATATCCTCCAAATAATATTAATCCTGTAAATAAGTGTATATATGTACTGCTGCAGTGATTTTTCCGATAAAGAATGGCTTTCAGTTAAATATAGTGGCTGCTTGATGATTACTTTTTTGACATTTTGAGTCATTGAATCAGTGTCCTACCATGCATATGTGTCAAAGAGATCTTCTAATAATGTTTATATATATATATAAAATAAATCTTATATTACCTCCTCATTGCCTATCCTTTTTTTATTGGTAATAATTCTTTATTTATAATCGCACTATGGCATTGCAGGGAGCTATTACTATCATATATAATCCATGGGGATGAGTTGCATGTTTTGGGCTCATTATGTCTTCTGGCTACCTTGCTGCAAACAAAAGGTTATATCGGTACCAAATTTTTTGTTGCTTTCATTTGGTATCATCATGTGTTTCAGTAAAGTTAATATGCCCTTGCAATAGAACTAGACGAATCAGTGTTGGATGGGCTTGGAATTCTTCCTCAAAGAAAGCAACACAAGAAGTTGCTGCTTGTAAGTATTGGCACTTCGATTGCAGTTTTATCATCTTGATTCTCATTTGTTATATTTTCCTATGGTGACCAAAAAGCATATAACAGCTTAGCTGCTTTAAGCCACTAATTTAGTTAGCTATTTAAGCTCCAAAAGAGCAAAAATGTTAGCTATTTAGACATTATTTGGAATATACTAAATACCATTTCTTTTACCAAAGGAAATAGCAAACTGGATTTGAAATGTTTTTGTCTACAGAGACGACTTATGATAAAATATCTCAATTATACTATAGCTAAAAGAGTGTAACCAGATGTATTATGTCCTGCAGCAGGCTTTGGTTGGTGAAGACAATGGGGAGGAACAATTGTTTTCTTCAACCTGCATGTCAAAAGATAATAGGAGCACTGAACTTGAGAGATTCCTGCTGAAACTTGAGGTTTTTTTTCTTGACTTGACCTTTCTAATCAAAGTTGCAGGCTTCCAGCATTTGGAAAAAAAAAGGCTACTACATTGGCACCATTTTGGATGAACTTGGAGATTAGGTGTCATGAGCATTATGTCTATTCTCTGTAGTTATGTTCTGTGACACTTTCCAGAGTGATCTTTCATTGTGAAATGGGCTTGATGCTTTTAAGTGTTCTGTACAATTTTTGGACCAAAATGGATAGATAATGGAATGGCAAACTACTTTTCATGAAATTGCTTTAAACAGTCAAATAATCTAAGGGTATCTCTTCTAATTTTCTCCTGCTTTATAATTTTTTCTGGTTAACTTCATTAGCAATGGCATGGCATACTGTGGTAGCCTGCCATCAGCATAGTAAGAACACAAAGTTGTATGATGCCAATGCATAGCATGTCAACCATCTGTTGTCATGTATGTAATGAATTACAATATAGGCATGTCAATTCTTTATTTTTGATCTCTCTACCCATTTTTTCATAATACATTTTGGGTCGGAGTAGTGCTATTTTCCAGTATGGAATCTAATAACAGATATGCATTCAATATTCTGAATCACAATGACAGATTGCTTGGATCCAGCTGTATAACACATACATCAATTTTTTACTAGATATGTATAGTTACTCTTGGATAGCTAGAAACCATAAAAAAATAATTTGGAAAAAAATATTTTTGTTCAGAATGGCAATACAAAAGCACAACTGAAGCATTAGGATATTATATCCTAGTACTCTACAACTTATATACCAAGTGTTGATTAGAAAGTTCTTTTAACATGCTATTTACTGCTACCCTATTCTACTCGAGGGGTTGATATCATTTTATTTGTTTTCACAGGATGAGTATGGGTATCATGCCAAATGTGACATAAACCCCAAAATGCATAGATATCAGGTAAAATCGTTGCTTTTTATGGATCTTTCTTCCTTGTTCATTGAATGATTATTTATATGAAGACACCACTTTAATTTCCTTGAATTTAGAGTATGATACCAAATGTGGTTAGGAAAACTTGCATTGCTGAATTAATATGTTGGCTAGCTACCCTATTGTTATAAAGGCAATACCAATTGTTTCCTAGCTCTGAATTGTCCAGTAATTTTTGGATGACAAAAGGTCATTTTTCTGCATGACAAAATTTTTCAGGAGGTGCCTTATGTGTGTCCAAACTTCTGATAGTCTGTAAAGCTTAGCAGCTATATTTTTTGAATTAGATGAAATACCTTCTTGTTGTAGAGGACATTCTGAAAGCTTTCTTTCCCTGAATTTTCGAGTAATATTTGGATTAGACAGAAGTTCAAATACCTGTGCAATAGTTTTGCCACATACAAGGAGGTGCCTTATGGCTATCCATTAATCTGCGATAGGCTATGAAGCCCAATAAATATTTTTTATTTTTTAAAATGAAGTATAACTGCAGAATGAAACATACCTAAGTCTTCTGAAAATAACTAGCAGTTTATGTGGCGGTTTGCCATTTGTAGGTACTTGATGCATTAGTAAGTCTTTTCTTCCGGTCCAATATATCTGCAGAGATACTATGGCTTGATGGTTGGCTCTTAAGGCAGCTTATTCCTCATGGTGAGGTAGAATTTGCTTCTTCTCATCTTAGGCGACTCAAGGTAGGTTTAGTTTTAGTTTGCTTATGAATTCTTCATGGTTCTTGATATCAGTGATGCACATGTTGCATAATCTATTTGATTTTTAGATATGACTGGGATTTTCTTCTTTATGTGAGATGTTCAGTTATTGTAGCCATTACTTCCTGTAATTCATTTTTTTATGAGGCATCTGCAATGATCATGATTTTCAACTTTTCATAGTGAAAATGTTTGAAATAAGATGGCATGATTTTATACTACTATCCATCTCAAGTTCCTACAAAAAGTTCTAATCATTTGCATGGACTTGTTTGCGCTATGTAACCTGTTTTTTTTTTTTTAATTTTTTCTAAATCACTTTCTTTTTGAGAAATTTTCAGATTTTCTACTTAAATTTTTGACTGGATCATTAATCATTCATTATTTCATTTTCTGCTTTACACCTATACTGGCAAACCTCTATGGTTGACCATAATAGCAGTATGAATTGAACCTAAATAGAATAGAACACAGAACCACCTTTTTTTTTTTACTAACTTTGGAGTCACTGCACATTCAATTGTTAAGTTGTTCCGTTTCCTTAGTTTATGGAATGTAAGTCCTGCATATAGGATTCACACAAGTTGTATACAAGCAATTTTTTTGAGGAAGTTAAGGGAGCCTGGTGCGATACACTCATATCCATCCTTCAAGACACATGGAAAATATGCAAGCGAGGTAATTGTCTGCCCTACCATAAATTGCTCAGTTGTCATTTGCTGGCATATATTGGGTTCATGTTTTATTTCCACATCTTACTAATCAGCACTTGAGGCTTCCTCTCCCCCCAAAGACTCCAAATTCATACTCTTGCCATCACAAGGATTTTCTTCTGGAGGTTAGATTTAGATTTCATTTGTTTTAATTCTGATCCGTGAGTACATGGATTAATTCCTGAGAAAGTGGTTAATTTATATTTTTGTATAAAGGCTTTGCATGTATGTTTATTCATGTAATAGTATTTCAGGTGAATCCTCTCTTGGTGCTGCTGAACGAATGTGCAAGACGGTCAAGGTTGTTATTTTCTGAAGTCATTTCTATAAATATTAGTGTTGTTAAATATCTCTTTGTTTCTGTTCTAGTAGATCCGTACACTGTCATTTGCAGGTAATTTGCCATGATACAGGTTTTTGATCGAATAATTTGTGTTTATTTTTTAATGAAACCGAGATAGTGACTATGCCTCTAAGTCTTTTACCAATTTTCCTGCCAGTAACATATGGATAATCTAAAGTTAGTATTCAGGGTGAAGAACATTCCCAAAAGAGATTTAGATAACAGTGCTGTACTTCTTTTCTATTTGTAATGTTTTTGGAAATGGTTGATTTATTCTGGTCATTTTTCTATTGTCAACTGTTGGATAAAAGGATTTAAGAAGAGGAGGACAATATGATTAGGTCAATAAGGGCAGCTGCAAATAATAATATTTTCAATATCTTGTTTATAAATATGTGACTTAGAGTTATATATAATTTATATATATTTCGGTTTCAGATGTTAGGATTTGTTACTGATGTTGTATGCGAAGTCTTCAAGGCCAGATACTTGTTCTAATTGGTCCATAATGTGAATTTTCAGGTTTTTGTCCTTCTACGCCAACTTCTTGTTTTCTCAATAGGTGGAACATTACCTGATCTACCCGATATACAATCTCCACTTGATTCTCCAGAAATATCCAGAGCCAAAACGTCTGGTTTAGATGCTGTAGTACCAAAACCTGGTTCTGAAATTTGCCTAGGTATGCTGTTACATAGTTGTCTTGTCCATAAATAACTTGGTCCGTGTTCATTTATGTCGTTGGTTTTTCCAGTTGATGCAATACCTTGCAGAATAGCATTTGAGAGAGGCAAAGAGCGTCACTTGTGCTTCTTAGCGATATCTAGAGGAACATCTGGGTGGATTATTCTTGCCCAAGAAGCACCTGTCAGGCAGCAAGGTGGCATTGTTCGTATCACAGCACCGTTGTCTGGTTCAGATGTATGTATTCTTAACCCGGCAGCATCTTATGCTATTGAAATTATTTCCATGTTGATCTACTTTCCTTAAAGATATAATAAAGCTCACATGATAGAAAGTTTGCAAGTTTCATTCCGTAGAATTATTGTCCATAACTGACTTATTCACCTAGATGTGTTGTGTACTCCAGCCCTACAAGTTTTATTTTTGTATTCTATTAACAAGAAAAATGGTAGCATTATGAATTTGAATTAGTATTTTATCTTTTAACTTCAGCCAAAAATCGACGAAAAACATCCAAAGTGGTTGCATTTGCGCATCCGACCTTCTACGCTGCCATTTTTGGATCCTGCAAAATCTGATTCTTTCAACCAAGGGAAAACAAAAAATTTGATCGATGGGCGATGGACGCTAGCATTTAATGATGAGGAAGCTTGCAAAGCTGCAGAGGCAATGCTTGTGGAGGAGATAAATTTGCAGCAAAGTGAGGTGGAAAGAAGGTTGATTCCTTTGCTCAATATGGGTACAACAATCGACTGAAGGTGCGAAACCATTCTATGCACATTCCAAAGCGATGGGTTGCAAAATAGCGGTAGCCTTGTCGTCTCAGTGCTCAGTTTCTTCTTACTAGACTGCACTGAAGCTCGTGTATCCTCGGCTGTTAGTTATCATAAGCCGCTTCAACCCCATAGAGTTCAAGCCATTTAAGTTGGCAGCCACTCGATGCGATTTTTTGTAAATTTATTTGGTGAGTTTCGCTTTCAAATCCTGTAACCCATATGTTCTTACATATCCATTCTTTAACAAATCCTTACAGAGAAGCCAGTTGTATTTAGATAAAGTTTGTAATTTAAGTATCAATAAAGGTGATAGTGTACCTTGTGTTTTGTTTCGATTAGAGTTGTAAATCTGTCAACCTATGTTGTTCCTGTAGAAAAGGCCTAGTGACTAGTATATATAAATATTGTACAATGGACAATTGATTAATCTTCTACAAATGCAAGGATGGTTATTAATCTTAAAAGTTAAAGACTCGCTGTGATTTATTAACTGTTTGCACAGTGTAAATCTGTCAACCCAAGCTAAGTTTTCTTTGTTTTCTTAATGTGCTTGGTCGAAGAACAGATACACCCACAAGACGGTGAAGAGGTGGAAGGTCAACTTGCCCTCGGGCCTTTGTTTTAATGTCTTGTTTATCTATCTGTATTTTGTAGGATGAAATTTAGACATCTAAATTATATATTAAAAAAATTGTTTCATGGCAAACACAGCCTAAAAAAAAAATAACCAAAAAGCAATAAATAATTATATATACTGAATATTGAAGAGAAAACAAAAATTCCCATTTGCATTGAGCAGAAAAAAAAAGTCATTATCATACTTGCAATTTCATCGAAGAATATTATGTCTGACTAGTACACGATTATGTTCCAAGAGTTGCATAGGCCGCTTCAACTCTTTAAACAATTCTTAAATATATTTGACACGAAAGTGGATAAAGTACACTATTAGTAGTTAAATAAACTGGAAGACAAATTAATCATCGAAGAGAAGACGAGGGAGGGTGTCTGTTCTTACCATCTTAATTTAAGATGAATTGTTTGTGTACTCACTGAAAGTGTAGCTTTCTTGGCACATGAGTGGATCACTCATCGCCCCCTACAAGAAATTATTAACGACGATTAGAACTCCATTTAATCGACAATCGATCGGGGTCGGGGTAGTGTGGAAATGGTTCACCTGATGAGAAATTTGACTGAGAGACGAGCCATCGATAGGTGCCCTGATGGGGAAGTAGACGAAATTGTCTTCTCCGAGCGCCCTTAACCGGTTCAACTCCGGCAGAACTACCTTCTCCAGATCCGGCCGGTCCTTCCGCCGGAGCTCCGTGCACTTGAGCGCCAGCTCGGCGAAGCGCTGTGCCTCGTCGATGGGCCAATCGGCCACCTCCGGGTCAAGCATGGATTCGAGCTCCCCACGCTCGATCGCGCGGCTGACGTGGTGCGTGAGCCCCATCGGCGGCTTGGCGGTGATGATCTGCAGCAGCAGGACACCGAGGGAGTAGATGTCGGACTTCACCCCGAGCATCCCCGTCTGCTGGTACTCCGGGTCGATGTAGCAGAAGGTGCCGGCGGTAGAGGTGATCCGGTACTGCGTCATGCTGTCGGCGACGGAGGGCGGCACGAGGCGGGCGAGGCCGACGTCGCTGATCTTGCTGACGTAATTCCGGTCGAGAAGGATGTTGGCCGGCTTGAGATCCCTGTGAACAAGCGGCTCAGGCTTCATGCGATGGAGGAAAAGTAGCGCGGTGGCGATCTCAGCGGCTATGCGGAAGCGGTGCTGCCAGGGGATCGCCGGCGTGTTGCCGCGCTGGAAGAGGCGGTCGTCGAGGCTGCCGTTGGCCATGTACTCGTACACGATGCAGCCGTACTCCGGACAGGCGCCTAGCAGCAGCACCATGTGCGGGTGGCGGATGCAGCTCAGCACTTCGATCTCCTGGTGGAACTGCGACCGCCCCTGGGCCGCGTCTGGCCGGAGAACCTTCACCGCCACTGCTGTGTGGTCCAGGTAACACTTGTACACCGGCCCGTAGCCGCCCTCCCCGATCTTGCGTCGCTCGGTGAAGTACTCCGTCGCCATCTCGATCTCTTCGATCGTGTACTTCCGATACCGCAAATCATGGCACATCGGTCTGATCGCTTCCGTCTCCGACGACTCCTTGATCGTCTTCATCTCTGCAGTCACTCTCTTCTTCGCTTCCAGCTCCGCAATGCGGTTCTCCGCCTGCGCCACCTCCGCCGTGGCTTTGTACCTCGTTTTCTCCTTCTCGGCCGCTTCCTCTGCCACATGGACTTCGTGAACCTTCTTCTCCTCCTCTATCTTCCACCTCTGCAGCTCCCTCGCCTATTCATTTAGCCCAAATCACGAAGCTTGAATCGATCTTCTGAACAAAAAGGGGAAAAGTTTACTTTGCCCTAAAAATCACCTTTTGATTGGCCGTGAGTGCTTCCTTGCAGGCGTTGTTGTACATCTCCATTGTATGCTTCAGCTCCAGCCTCAATCTCTTCAGCTCTTCTTCCACTTCTTCCTGGAAACCAATCGAACAGATCCCCTTTTCTTCATCCGATTCATTCATCATATTCTTTCCTACGCACCCCCTGAAAATGAACGCTTACCATTTGCGACGACGATGAGGTTCCGGTGCTGGTCTGCGAGACGTAGGAGAACTCATTCCCGGTGGAGTAGGAATCCACCGACTTGAGCGGCGTCGGGACCGACTCGAAGCTGCGATCTAGGCCGTCGGATCCATTTGATAACCTCGGAGGCAAGGCTTGTTCGAAGCTCATCCGTCCGCCGGAACTCACGTAGGATATGTCGGTGTCCGACGACGTCGATATCTCAGCGTACGACTTCGCCGTGTATCCTCGCAGTCCTCTCGTGAACGGAGACCTATTTATAGATATCCCACGAAACTATATTAAAATTGCATTTTTTTAAAAAAAAAAATTACTGAGCAAAGTTTTCACTTCGCCCCTGAAAACTTTAAAATTATTTTTATATAAAAAAAATGAAAAGTAAATAATTATCGGGAAGAACAAAAAAGAATATTATAATTTAATATTATTAAACTTTTATTATTTACCTGATCGACTCGTTGTGATGCAAATTGTAATTATCTTTCCCAACCTCGCGAGGTGCTGCTACAAGAGCCAAATTGTCCTACGTAAGCGTGTGATAAAATAATAAACAAAAAAATATTTCAAAAAATTAGAAGGCGAACTTTTGGGAGTCATCAAACTTCGTCGAGGGGTCATGCTATCGGCATTGAGAGGGGGCTTGAGGTTCGCCAAATTTTGAATTTGAGCCCGAAAGGGAGAGGCGGTCGGAGCCGACCGAACCGCGTTCCGCATGCCCACCACTTTCCCCTTCGATATAATGAACACCGTGCAAAAGTCAGGCGCTCCCTTCGTGATGTGGGTCGTCAAATCGGGACTTTTGAATCTTCTAACATTTCCCAAAAATCAAAAAACAATAATTCACAAAGCAAATGATTTTATTTATTTATTTTTCTCTTAATTAAATTTTATAATTTAGCACGGCAATTTTTCTCAAATTAAAATCGAAAGCCGAAGTAAATTACCTCATAAATCCACTCTTTGCCGGAGCACCGACCACCAATTTCTCTATCGCAACGTGCGCTGCAAACTCCGTTATAGCCTTGGCCACGTCACAGTCTTCGAGCAATATATCTTTGCACGTTATCTATCAATTAAATCGTCAAATGATTATATTTCTCTAAATTGTATTATTATCAAAATAATAATTTTTTAAAAATAAGGGTTTAGAAAGTAAGTTACGAGATTACATCTTTGCGAGTACAAAAGCAACGAAATGGAAGGAAAATTTCCTTCATGTGTTGATCCATTGGCTCTTTGTAGCTACCTTCTTCGTCTAAAGAAAGAAGAAGAAGAAGAACAACATAAGATAAAAGGTTTTGATAGTTTCAAAAAAGCTCTTGTGAATTTGAAATACTCACTTGAGGTACTAGTGATCTTGACGTGGATGAGAATAACAGTTTGGCCCCTAGCGAGAAGGTTGTCAACTGCCCATTTGAGAGCGTATTGGCTTCCCTTACTTTTGTTGATGGCTACTGCAACCAATGAAGATCCTACGTCTTTATCGACTTGGGTCGACTGCTTATGATTATACATCTTATTTTAAAAAGTATATTTTATCTCTTTTTTTTCTTTTCCTTTGATCGAACAAACAGAGGAAGAAAATTTTATAGTGTTCAAACTTACTTTATCCGCTCTTTGCTCTCCCTCCTTCATTTTAGGGATTATTTTTTTTCTATATTTAGTTTAAATATTTATTTTTCAATTTATATTCAAAGACCTACTACAATCATCCAATTTGAACCGTACAATTTATAGATATTAATAGTAAACGAGCGATTTGAAGAACAAAAGGGGATATTTATAGTAAAATGAGTACCCTTTCGATAAAAATGTCTTTTTTTAAATGATATAGATAAAATGAGGGTCTAAAATGATTTTAGAATAGGAGCTAATTTAAAAATCACCATACCCGTTAAGAAGTTAAGCCCGAAACTCTTACCCGAAACCCGCATCTGGAACTGGAATCTTTCTGGTATCGCCATCGTTGCGACGATCGGCGTCGGCGTCATCCATCTAGGTTTTTGGCCGGGGAAGACGGAAGGCGGTCGGAAGGCTTCGAGAGGAGAGTGTTTCGACGGAGGGGGAGGAATTCTATAGTCTGGTTTACTCTGCGGCGAGGCGAGAACGGAAGGGGAGGGCAATGAAGCGGCTATAGGTGGCCAAAGCTAAGAGGATACTCTTAGGTAAGCCCTAAACTTTAATCTTCCCAGTGTGAGAATACTGACGTAGCCGGATTGATCATTGTTGCTATATATTTTGGGGTTTGGATGAATCATTTCACTTTGTCTACCGAATTGAGGAGACTAGCAAAATCATGTTTTGTTGCCGCCGATGCTTTATATTGGAAATTTTCAAATGTTACTTTAGAGTTCTAATTCCCTTCCAATTATCTCACTGCACTTTTTGCATTCGTTAATTTTCACTGGCTACTTAGTTGATTAAGAGAGAGGAAACCTACAATCTATTTGTCAGTTGATTGTTTGTTTTCATCAGCAATTTGCAATAAAAGAGAAAAATCCCAAGTATTTAGGTAATATTGGATATTTAATTTTGCATAATATACTAAGATTTTCAGGTATCGTGCATTCATATCTTCATTGAGCACTTAACTTGAAACTATTAAAATGTGTGATTTTCTTTCCTGAGCAGATTAGTCATCTGAAGAGTATTAGATTGCTTGAACGAGGTTGTGTTAACTTCCTGCAAATGGATGGAGGAGGAAATGGTGGCAAAATAAGGAAAATGGTGTTTGTCACAGTGGGAACGACATGCTTTGATGCTCTTGTTAAAGCTGCAGATTCTAGGCAAGTTAAAGAAGCATTGTCAAAAAGAGGTTACACTGACCTTATGATCCAAATGGGCCGTGGGTCATATGTCCCATCCAAGGTTCCCATCTCGTTAAACTGTTCATTTCTTAACTTATTTTGTATGTCTTCATGATGCAATGTGTTGACAAAATTTCGAACTCTCTTAATAACCATGTTTATGTTCTTTGACATAGTGTATGCCACATGCCAATAAAGTTTACCAATACAGTAATAAGATGCTAATTTCTTCACAATACTTGTAGTTTATATTTGAATGTACGCTTAGCTCAAGGAAAGATTGACTGAAGTATTAAAAACTAAAGTGTATGGCGTACTAGTTGTTATCTTATACATCTTTGGATTATTTAAATATTTCTTGTTTTTGGAAAGAGTTTTCTGTGACCTGGATGATGAACCTAGTTGTGCTGGTATTTATGAGAGATTGAGCATATCATGTGCCACGTGCATTAATCTTATGCATTACATTTGGTTGATAATATGTTTGGATGCATGCTTTGTGTAGTTCATGACATTGTTGACTTGGTGAAAAATAGTAGCTTGAATCTAGCATACTGGTCGTTTAGGAACTAGTTTCAGTCCTAATAATTTCAGAACTCTAAAATTTCATATTCTTGAATAGAAGGGGTTTCATTAAGACATTCTGAATAAATATTAGTTGGAATTCCTGCTTAATACGATCTCATGGAAAGCTACTAAGGAATTGTCATAATAAAGTTGTCTCTCAAATATTTGTATTATGATCTTAATGATCTGATAAAATGGTATGTCACTTCTGACATAGTAATGGAGTAAAGTAAAATTCAATAATAAAGATCTCTTTTAAGAAACACATCAAGAAGTTATGGAGTTGCAATTGGTATAGATGAATAGAAGTCATCTTCTGCACGGATACTGGTTGAAGGCTTTTCTACTTAGTGGATGTGGCAATTGTAAGGGCTCCTGCTATAGTCACCAGTGACTCTTCAAATCCAAGACAGTTATCGCTTGCAATGTGAAGGTGCTGGCCAGCTTGTCTGCTGATAATTCAGCAGATTTCTTTTGCAGCAGTTAGGTTTTGCTTCTGGGGATAGGAAGTGAGCTTATTGGGAACAAATAGAGGTTAAATTTTTGTTGTTGTTATAAATACACTTAATACGTAAGATGATGTGCTTTTTTATTATCTGTTTACGACCATACTTTTTTGGCTTTGACCAAAGACTAGTTTGAAATATCTCGCCACATATTTCTAGACGCACAAACAGAGTTAGACCTTTATTAAGATTCCACAACTGGTCCAATTCAAACTAGTGTAGCTGACTGAAAGGACCTTGCATGTTTCCAAAGTTTAAGCTTTTACCCTTCTAGATTATTGGGAAAAAAAATGAAGTTGTTTGGGCAGTTATTTATGATGACTATAGAACTAGATCAGATCCATTTGTTCATAAGAAATTATATTGAAGTTCATTGAGTTGTGATGTGTCATTGTTGCAGTATTTGTTTATGAACCTTAGTAAAAGCTAACGAAACGCTTCTACAGAATCCTTAATGCTGAACAAATCAGGCTATAAAGATGGTAACTAGCTTTAACCTCACCCATGTGAAACTCAGATGGTGTTTTGGACTGAACTTTTCTTCACAGCTGAATGCATTGGTATTGCTGATTTTGCTCAATGTTGGGCAATATTTGTTACTATGATTCTATTCTGCTTGATACGATAATAGTATTTCTGTACTTTTTGTGTATGAATATAGAAGATCCTTCTTGTTTGACCCAAATTTATAGGTTTCAGAAGAAGATGGGCCTCTCACAGTGGATTATTTTACCTTCTCATCAAGCATTGCTGACTACCTCAAATCAGCATCCCTTATCATCAGTCATGCAGGTAAAGTTTACATAGCCAATAGAAGAATAACATATTCAACCTAAAGAGATTCATATGCTTCTGCCTTACTAGAACTCTATAGAAGCATATCATTTGGATTTTTAGCAGTGTGTATGTTGGCACAAACACACCAAGAAATGACAAGAGAACAAAGACACTTTGGGAGATAAAAGTTAGTACTTTTCTAGTGACATGATGGTACATTTAATTTATGTCAATGACTATTTCTTTGCATGAACAGTGCATGCTAAATTTTCATCCTCTATATTTATGTTGTTTATTTATTTATTTTTATCATTTTGAGCCATTTAATGTAATATAGTGTCTAATGCTGCTGCTTCCGTTATCACTCATCAACCTGCCGATTCTTACCTTACTCTTGCAAATCCGTGTTGATTCGCATAGAGATTAACAAAGTTACAATTGCAGGTTCCGGGAGCATATTTGAGACATTGCAATTGGGAAAATCCTTGATTGTTGTTGTGAATGAGGACCTGATGGATAACCACCAAAGTGAGCTGGCAGAGGAACTTGCAGAAAGGAAGCACCTCTTTTATGCTCGGCCCCAGACACTGCAACAGACTATCGAAACCATGGATCTGGAGTCTCTGGTCCCATATGTTCCAGGCACTCCAAAGCCGGTGGTTGACTCGATGAACAAGTTCCTGGGTTTCCCAGCAGATTAAGCTGCTCATAAGCTTTGCCAAACAAAATGCTTGAGATTGGAGGGATTGTAATATGAGAATGGATTTGTAGTCTCTAGTTCCTTATGCACAAGGGGATCCTGTGCCAGTGGTTTACTTGATGAACAAATTTCTTTGTTTTCCATCTCGTCTATGAGTAGAGCAAGCTGCTCCGTAATTTTCAAAACAAATCTTTCAGATTATATAGGTTTTGTTATATGAGAACCAAAGAAGAATTGTATTGAGATAATTGAAATTATATTTAACTTTTTTTTTCTCGACATTTAGTGTGTAAAGTTCCCCTTTCTATTGATGATTCAGGTATGTATATTTTGTCCAATTAATTGTAGCGGTGAACGACTTTTCTCCCCAAGTCACGGAGCATAAAAGTTGACTTCCACATTTAGAATTTTAATTTTAATTTTTTATTGCTTCTTTGAGTGTTTTACTGTTGTAATACATTTCTAGGGTATAAAGTTGTTCTTTACGATATGTAAATAAAGTTTAGAATTATTTATCATCATCAAAATGTGCATCTAAAATCAAATAAATCTATTCAAATTTTTTTTTTTTTTATGAAAGAGAGGATTTTCAATGTTTTTCTTCCGTCTTCCCTTTTCATTTTGCTTTGCCCATAGGAGATATAATATTTCATGTGAAAACACTCTCTTAGTTTAATGAAGATTGATAAATTATGAGAAATTTTATTTTGACATGGTGATCTCTTTACATGGAAGATATAAAAAATTTAATGAAATATTTTATATTCGTTGAAAATTAATTTTAAACATTTATATAGGTACCAAATGCATCAATGCGATACATAACATTTTACGTCATGTGGAAAGGGAGCATGATAGTCCTATGAAAAAGGCATAGTAGTTAACGCATACAGATATTGTACAATGAACAATAGATTAATCGCTTGTAAATATAAGAGTGTCATCCCTCCATGCACTGGTTACTAGTCTCAAAGATGAAAAATTCATTATGATTTATCTTCATTATAATAGTTCGGAGGTGGATTGGTAGAGACCGCTAGATTGATAGATTTTAATTTTTTTTTTTACACAATACACAAAAAAGGAAAGGGAGCATGGTTCAATAATTAATAGAGAAATTTTCAAAGGCAGATGGGTGGATTGAAAAATTTACCAAAAGCCAACGTGCCAAATTTTTAAATATTAAACAATGAGAAGCAAAGTGAAAAATAACCTCGTTTCGTAATTAGACCTAGGACGACGAGGCGAAACCACCTGCCTCGTGAGCGATCGATACGGCGCTTGCCACCGGCGGATCCTGCCGATGGATCTCTCCTCCTCCAAACCCC
>JBAMHZ010000023.1:1459519-1485175 GCA_037177395.1 Alpinia galanga | reverse complement strand
CAGTCTCAGCTCGATCAGTCCGTACTAATAAACCTCTGTCTCTCTTTTTTATGTATTACTTCTCGTTCATGTATATTATCCCTCATTATGATCATTATTACCGTTGCTATGGTAACTCCCGCTACGTCACATTCTCATCGTCATACTGTAATTTTAACTGGGGATGGATTCCCATGCCACCATGCCCTTCTAGAAGATTAACTACAACTATATAGAGGAAAAAGTATTCTCAAATACAAGTCAGACTTAAAAACTCTCTCAATTACTTTTCCACTACCTTCACCAACTAACTTAATCTTTAGAGGGAATTCTATTGGTGCATGACTGACATCCTCATATAGTGTTATCTTGGTAAGACCTTGGAGGAGCAACGTTAATCCATCCTCGGAGTGTGGACTCGTCTTCGATATCTTGGTGCCAATCCCTTCCTATGAATAATCTTATCCCAAGCTTAGTCGGACAAAATATGCATGTGTATTTTTGTGGGAATCGGTGTGATTTATCTTGACAGAGAGAAAAATATATAATCGATAAAATCTATTTAAAAAAATCTTTTTTATATGTTGACTAGTTTAGCCTTACGGTAAGTAATTTACAAACAATGGAAACAAAAAATAATTTGTGAAATGTCAAGGGCAAACATATAATTTCATACACGGTCACACAGCTACAGTTAAATTAGGCTCGCCGGATTAGTCGCTTTTCAAATAATTTAAACGGATTGATCGCAATGAACTTTGATTGGTCTACAATTTGAGGAAGTTAAAAAAAAATTTCTCTCTTAAAATATTTTTAGTTTATCTATTTATTTATTGTATTAAGTGAATTTAATTTAATTTATCTTATTCAACTAATAGAAAAAATAATGTATTTAATTGGACTTTTATTTTTGTTTCAAATAAAATTAGTGTAAATGACACTTCAATATAATATTTTTAAAAGAAATGACTTAGTAATTTTAGGATTTTTTAAAAAAAATAATTTATAGCCCATAAATTTACCTGCCTAATTTGCAATTTACTTTAGATTGGATTAGAAATCTTCCATAGATTAGTACGATCCGTTTGATTTAGGATGGATTAGCGGGCCCCGCTTCGAGTGGATGGATCCCTTTGACAGTCTACGGTGTTCTTCCAGGCCAAAAGTAGAGGGCAGACACTAACATACAGAAGTTTGTGTAAAACAAAATATTAGAAATTTATGGTGGCTACGTGAATTTTGTTTTCTGGCTGGCGTCGCATCCCTAATCTCACTCGAAACTGGGAAGGGGAAAGGGTTCTGCCATGGCGATCAGAGGAGCGAAGAGTTCCGGCGCGGCGGGTGGCATTATCAAGCCCTCTGACCTGCATAATCTAAACCTGGATCAGCTCAAATCCTGAAGGAGCAGTCCGATCTCGAGGTTAATCTACTCGAAGAAAGCCTCAAGAAGATCAAGGTCGCCGCCGCCCGCCTCGAAGCAGCCTCCGAGGCCCTCAATGATCTGTGCCTCAGAACTCAAGGCAACTTTTTCTATCTCCGAGGTTCCTCTGTCGACCCAGATCTCCCATGTTTATGTTGAGCGAGATCACCTTGTCGTTTCTCAGGGAAGAAAATGCTGGTGCCCCTCACGGCATCGCTCTATGTTTCCGGGACGCTCGATGATTCTGAGAAGATCCTTGTGGACGTTGGCACCGGATATTTTATCGAGGTTATTCCTGTTCTCCTGCTCATGGATAAGGATCAAGGAGAAATTTTTTATTGATAAATTTGAAATTTTGGGTGTGATTGGTGCGCTAGTGAATCTCTTAAGCCCTTTTAGGAGCCTCTCTCATAATTTTAACCGATCTGTTTTCTGAAATATTAAATCTTTCATTGGGCTCTCCATTCCTTTCAGGATCTAGCAACAACATTCTTGCCTGATAGCTTAGAGTATTACAAAATTATAACTACGGAAGTATCCTTCAGAGCTTGTGAAGTTAGATTTCTTTTTTATGCCTAAGATTTGATCGATAGGATATTTAGAAACCACAGAATTTCTCAGAGTTTGCTCAACCTTAAAAGCACAATTCTTTCACAAGCTAGACAATGCTCCATACTGATCCAAAACTCGAACAATATTTGAAACAAACCTTTGGATTCGATGCTTTCTGAAGTATATTAGAAACTGCCTGTCCTGCCAATGTTTTATCACATCAATCTTGTGGGGCTGTGTTATGTTTAACAAATGTCAATTGTGGAGTTAAATGATGCTGATTAAAACTATTTAAATCACCTATATCAGTATTGTCGTTCATGTTCTGATTATAGTTTAATTGAGTATCCATCAAAATTGTCTTTGTTTCCTTGTGCAAATGGAGTGTGTTGTCCACAATAATTTTAATGTCAATCTAGAGTAAATTAGTTTGTTCCCTTCTAGATACTTCTTATATGAAGAGAAAACTTCATTTATTGTTCTTTCTTTAAACAAAAGAAAATTGTGTGGTGGTGGATGCAAGCAACAATTACTTGACCAATTAAAACCCATGAAGAACATATTTTCCGATGTATTTTTTTTTTCTTGTTTCTGTTCTTCCTTAGAAAATAGGTCCTGTCAAGTTTCCTCTCTAGTTATCGCTGTGAATCTTATGCTCCAACGTCAATATTCAATAACTAGTTATTTTCTCTTGAAATCATATGTCTCAGCCTTTTGTTTCCTGACATTTGTTATTCCGATTCCACGACCAAAAAATATATATATATTTGATGGTCGGTACTTACACTTTCCATTTTTTAAATTTTTGCACCATCCTCAGGGTTGTGTTTAGCACATTCCAAGGGTGCTGATATAATCAGCAATTCAACCAATGATAATTCTATTTTTCCTGTGATGATTTAGTAGTCCTGGACAAAGATTGGCGATGGCTATTTGCGATTGCCTGTTCAATGGTTGTTCAATCAACCATGTAAGAATGATTCGATCATCATGGTAAATTCAAAACCATATTCTGAAAGTGATGATGAACTCCATGATAAACTGATTGAGCTTGATATCAAGCACCTCTATTGAATATATTGCTGTGGATTTTCAGAAGTGGATTGGCTTATCTGGATCCAGTCATCTTCTGGTCACTATTCATATCCATTGATGTTTAATGAACTTTGTTTCCACGTTCTCCCTTGCTCTTCAGGAATTTGATCATCTTTGCTAAGAACGACAGATTATTATTCGCATACTCTGTGTATCATTGTGTTGCTACTTGATTTTCCTTATTATGCTATAATAGTTTTCCTAATTTTTGCTAATTTTATTCATAGCAGAAGACCATGGCTGAAGGCAAAGATTATTGTGCCCGGAAACTTTCCTTGTTAAAATCAAACCACGATGAGCTCTCAAAGGTATTTTCTGCCCTCGTTAACTAATCGCTTTCATAATGTTTTACTCGAGCTCTAATTTACTGGAAAATCTATTCACGTCGATGTCACTTAAATCCCACATGTTTTGTTCATTAACTGGCATAGGCTTCAAATACAACTACACGAAAGCTATCCGATTACTGTTAAGTTATAAAATGGGCTTGCCTAAGTTAGCATATCGTTCTTTTGTTTTTATCCAGTTACATTTTTGCATTTTGTCATTACTCTTGTGTTTTACAAAACCCTACTACGTTGATCATCATACTATCGACATTGTATTGATACAATGCTTAGGCCATGCGTTTTACTCTCTCATTGTTCATCGTAGTGATCAAGCAATGAGCATTTCTTGCTATGCAGATAGCTGCCAAGAAGAGAAACGTAGCGGACGAAGCCGGTCTGCTATGACAAGCAAAAATCAAGCAGGCATCCACGAGTGCGTAAATTTTAGGATTTTGGACCTACAGCAACCTTAAGAGGTGAACCTTTATAAACTGCTCTATTGTTATTTACTACTGCTATTATTGTTTTAAGGGGTTTAGGAAGAGAGAGAGAGAGAGAGAGCTGTTCTCGGGTGAGGAACAAAGTGAGCTCCAAAAAAACGAGAGGAAAAAACAATATCCAGGATTTTGTCACACAGACTGCAGACACTGGACCTAACAAAACAAGCTCTGCTTAACCTTTCGAATCATCTCCAAGCAAGCTTCGGCCCTTCTGATGGCCGCCTCCACACTGCTGCTTCTACTCCTCTTCCCACTTGCATCGCCAACTCTCGCTGCTGCTGACGCTCTCATTGCCTTGTTATTCCGATGCGGCCCCCAATAAGCCTCCTTCTCCCTCCACTCAATCTTCCTCTTTCTATTGGACGACACTGCAACGCACATGCTATTTGGGTGAGAAAAATGGGAACGAGAGGAAGTTGGGAGCTGAAATGTCAAAACCTTGTGTGGGAACAGCAGAAGTTGGGGTAAAGCTCAAGGCATTATCGTCGTCATGAGCAGCAGCAGCAGCAGCAGCAGCAGGAGGGCAGAAGAAGAGTTGGGCGCAGGAGTCGGGATGGGAGATGAGGGACTTTAGCTCGCGCTTGAGGCTGTGGAACCGCAAGGGGTGTTTGGCTTCCAGAACCTCCAGCTCTTCTCTCGCCTTCTCGGCCAACCACGACTCGAACGCCATGCCCTGACAGAGATGACATGGTGGACTGACTGCTTTTTATGGATCGAGGAGACACAATAGCCATCGTCGCTTCAGGTTTTAATGGCTGAGTTGGTGGTTGGAACGCGAGCGAGCAAAGCGGCTTTGGGTGCTGCCATCGCGCATGATTTCCCGGGAACAACAACCTTTTGCCGCCCCTTTGTGTGGAAGATTTTTTAATTAATAAGATGATAATTATATTTTTTTAATTGACATCAAAATTCACGTCTTAAACCTCATATAAATTATATGTCATTTGGGTAAATTGAAAAGCTCTAGTGATAAATGACTTTTAATTTTTTTTTTTTTAGTATGTTTGAACTTTTAGTCTGATTAATTTTTGAGACGGTTAGATCTGTTTTATGGTCATTTGGAGATGCCCCTTCAATAGTTGAGTCGGAAGAGATTGAAGTTCCAATGGATTTCTATTAATCACCTCGATAAATCAAAGAAGTGCTTGTAGTTTTTTTAGCAGGTCAGCTTAGACTTCACAATCATACCATTTTTAAAAGGTTGTCCAACGCCGAAGTCGTACTCTATTCGTCAGATAAACTCCTGCATAAAAGTTTGCCTCTATAAGTTTTTCAAAAAATTCATCGCTGAACCGAAATAGAGAATCAAATTATGTTCTCCTGTGAGGTGTCTCACTGCCATTGCCTTTAATATTCTTTAGTGTGCGCTCTATTTGAAAAATAAATCTCATAAATTTATGGTAGTTGAGATTTGAATCACGTGTATTTGATTTTACACTGAAAGATAAGAGGAAGAAATGTTTTTTCCCCCCTTCCATGTTTAAGAACAAAATAGAGTAAATCTTCTACTTTCGTCCCGAGGATTAGAAAGTATACTTACTCTCCACTTTCCTTTCAAGTAAACAGGAGCGGATGCTATGTATTGCACAATAATCCGTCGAGGTAAGTAAAAAACAAGTGATTTCTAGATAGATTCAGTGATCTAGAAACATCTAGATCAAAATTATGTTAATGTAATTTTGACTAAATAAGTTGTAATTGTTTTAATTAATATTAGAATACTTTTGACTAGTGCTAAAATAATTTTAATTAAATATCAAAATAAATAAAATTTAATCATTCTGTGAATAATTTAATTTTAATTTTAATTTTCATCCCAAGTGGGTGTAACTATTGAACACCCATTTGGCCATTATTGACTATCGACTAGTATTACTAAGATGATTTTTTGGGTAGATGAATAAATATTTATTTCATAAGGAGAAATGCAAATATAGATTTTTTTTTTTTTTTACTTCCTGTGATTCATTATAGTTAAATAAATTTTATTTTATTGATGTCTGATTAAATGTCTACTAAAATACTATTTTATGGTTCCAAATATTATATAATTGTACATCCAAAATTTATATAATTTCAGAGTGGACGACGACGCTATCATTGTCGTACCTTATAATACGATTTCTTGTATGATTAAATGATAATTTTTTAATTGACTATGATTTATATGTATTTTTTTTTATTAGCATCAAATTGTTTGAACCTTTGGCCCAATTAATTTTTAGGGATGATTAATTATGCCTCATAGTCTTTCGAGGACGCTCCTTTAACAGTTGAGTCGGAAGAGATTGGAGTCTTAGTGAATCTCTACCAATCACCTAGATAAATTAAAAAAGTGCTAGTAGTTTTTTAGTGGATCAGTCCGGGCTTCGCAGTCACATCATCCCTGAAAAGATTGTTTAATGCCGAAGTCGTACTACATCTATCAGGTAAACTTCTGCACAGAAGACTATCTTTGTGGATTTTTTAAAAATTCATTGTTAAACTGTGCCTCAACAGAAGATCGAATTATGTTCTCCTATAAGATATCTTACCGCTTCTGCTACACAGTGTCCTTGGGGCGATTTATATGCAATTCGTTTTTTTTTTGTAGCACTAGGTTGTTCAAACATTTGGCCTGACTAATTCCTGGGTGGTCAGCCCTGCCCCACGGTCTTTCAGGGACACCCCTTTAACAGTTGAACTAGAAGAGATCAGAGTCTTAGCGGATCTCCACTAACCACTAAAAAAGCGCTCACAATTTTTTTAGTGGATCAGCTCGAACTCTACAGTTGCGTCTTTCCTGAAAAGTTGTCAAATACCGAAGTCGTACTTCATCCACCAGGTTAAATTTTTACACAGATAGTTATCTCTATATATTTTTTAAAAATTCATCATCAATCCATATCTCAGTAGAGGATTCAATTATATTTTCCTATAAAATGTCACATCGCTATTAGCCTCAGGGGATGCAATTCTGCTTCAGTGCGAGGCAGTGAAGGCACTTGCGCACCAACAAATATTTCTCTAATGAAAATTGGTGGTCCACTCAAGGAAACGGAGTCCAAAAGAAGCCTCTTTGCTTTCCTCTCTTCGTTACGCTACAAATCCAACAAGAAACCTTCTTTACAAGAAAAAACACAAGAAGATGGTGATTCTCCAACCATCGCTCAATCAATATGGCTTAAATCATTGAGCATCAAGACTTGTTGATCGATCTATTCTTAGTTATTTCAATAGCATATGAAGTAAATTTCGATCTAATGTAACACGTGTAGGCTGTTCGTTTGACCGTCACTTTAAAAATGCACATCTAATACCTATCCTCTTCCATCAAACTCCATCCTCCAAATTAATTCCTTGCATATACGATAGCTATATTTGGTCATCTTTGATTAAAATTATTATAAATAATTAATTTTGGCAAAAAATTTATGCAATTTTAGCTAAAACTATTATAACAATACTGAAGATATGTTTTTATAAGTCCAAATAATTTTGACTAATAAAGTTTTTCTATATAATAATATAATAATTTATATCAATTTACAATAATTTTACTATATACTATAAGTAGCTCAAGTTACTGAAAAATAAGTTGATACCAAAATCAGGATATTTTGAAGTTGAAAAATAAAATAATTTTTATTTTAATATTTTTAAATTATTTTGCACTATATATATATATATATTCGGTGGGCGCTTGCTGTGTTCTTTGGTGTTGATCGTCGGCGTTCATCAATGGCGTCTTCCAATCACACCGCAGTCGCGCATGCAGCAGAAGACGCGAGTGGTGGCGGCGTCTTCTCGCTGGTGATGTCGGAGTTGCGCTTGGTCGAGCTCCTGGTGGCGGCGGGCTTCTTCGTGGTCCTGCACGCGCTGCGGCAGGGGAAGCGGGAGGGGCTGGCGGTGTGGCCGGTGGTGGGCATGCTGCCGTCGCTGATGCTGGGGATCCGCCACAACATGTACGAGTGGATCACCTGCGTGCTCCGGCAGCAGGGAGGCACATTCACTTTCCGTGGCCCCTGGTTCAGCAACCTCCACTCCGTGATCACAGCCGACCCCCGCAACCTGGAGCATTTGCTCAAGACCAAGTTCGCTAGCTTCCCTAAAGGCGAGTACTTTCGCGACACCGTAAGGGACCTCCTCGGGGATGGAATCTTCAGCTCCGACGACGAGAGCTGGCGCCAGCAGCGCAAGACGGCGAGCCTCGAGTTCCACTCCGCCGGGTTCCGCGCAATGACCGTCCGCTCCCTCGTTGAGCTCGTCCACGACCGCCTCCTCCCCGTCCTCGCCGCCGCTGCTGAAGCGAAGGTAATCTTCAATTTTACTTCCAAAAACTTGATTTTTATTTAATTTTCAATTGAAATAAGCAGGGCGGCGACGGTGAGATAGATCTCCAGGATGTGCTCCTCCGGCTCACCTTCGACAACGTGTGCATGATCGCCTTCGGCATCGACCCCGGCTGCCTCCGCCCGGGGCTGCCAGAGATCCCGTTCGCCAAGGCCTTCGAGGACGCTACTGAGGCCACTCTCCTCCGTTTCATCATGCCCACCGCCATATGGCGCGCCCTCCGCCGCCTCAACCTCGGCAGAGAGCGCAGCCTACGTTGCTCGCTCCGTCGCGTTGACGAATTCGCCTACGACGTCATCGCCGGTAGGAGAAAGGAACTCCAGTCGTCTACTTACACCGCCGCCCCATCGAGGTCCGACCTGCTCACGGTGTTCGCCGGGATGAAGGACGACAACGGAAACGCGTTCTGCGACAAATTCCTAAGGGACGTGTGCGTGAACTTTATCCTCGCCGGGCGGGACACGTCATCGGTGGCGCTGGCATGGTTCTTCTGGCTGCTGAACCAGCACCCGACGGTGGAACAGAGGATTCTAGACGAGGCGAAAAATATACTCGAAGGGAGAGAATTCCACGAAGAGGAGGTGGTGTTTCGGCCGGAGGAGGTGAAGAGGATGGAGTACCTGCAGGCGGCGCTCTCGGAGGCTCTCCGGTTGTACCCTTCCGTGCCGGTCGACCAAAAGGAGGCACGTACTCTGTTCATGAAACTTTATTTCTCTTCAAATTTAGCGCGATCAATCAAACTAATCGTTAACTAGGTGGTGGAGGACGAGGTGTTCCCTGACGGGACGGTGCTGAAGAAGGGGACGAAGGTGGTGTACGCCATTTTCTCGATGGGGCGGATGGAGAGCATCTGGGGAGAAGACTGCCGGGAGTTCAAGCCGGAGCGGTGGCTCCGGACGGGCGGGCGGTTTACGAGTGAGTCGGCGTACAAGTTCACGGCCTTCAACGGCGGCCCGCGGCTGTGTCTGGGAAAGGAATTCGCGTACTACCAGATGAAGTTCGTGGCCGCCGCCGTGCTGCTCCGCTACCACGTCGCGGTGGCGGAGGGCCACCCAGTCGTGCCGAAGCTGGCTCTCACCATGTACATGAAGCACGGGCTGAAGGTCACGCTCCGGCGAAGGGACGGCGCCGGATTGTTGACCAAGACAGCTGGAACCGTTGGTTGATTAATTAGTTCATTAAGTAAGAAGATTTGGATAATAAAGATTTAATGATGATGGCTTATTTTATATGTGCTGTGGAATATTTATGACTTACCCCCTCCTGCTCTTTTTATTACCAATTGTGCAATTAGTCGTCGCCATCGATTTTGCATGGAGCCCATTGCGCCAACCCAATTGTAGCTTGGGTACAAAGGGTTCTCCGCCGAACAATTCAGGTCTTCGTCGAAGGCTCACCTTATCCGTGTATCCATCGCCTTCCCCAAATCCCAGCCCCTAAACAGTCTTCTTGCGCTCCTCTTCCATCGTCCGCTTCGCGGATTGTAAGCCCTTCTCTTTTTCTTTTTCTTTTTCTTTTCCTTTTCCCGATCTAATCGCTTGCTAAGCTAGGTCGTTGGTTTTGTAGTTGCTTTTGTTCCTTTTGTCGGAATCGATTGATAAAAATCGGGCTTTCAGTCTACTGTTCGCTGCCTTGGTTTGTGAGGCTTCAAAATTTGAACTTTGAAGCATTTTCTTTGGGGAGCAGCATGCCACCAGTCGTTCGATATTTGTAAACTTGCAGAGTGGGGGACAGTTTTTGTTGGTATTGGTTTGTTGGAGGAAACCAGTAAAGCTAGTCATTGGGTTTATACGAGCTCATGTATTCGTTTAAAAGAGAAATAAGGTGTCTAGGGTTTTTGGGGTTTGATTTCAGTTTTTGGTGGGTGGCTTCTCTGAGATTCTTAGTGTTATTAGCTAAGGAAGTGGCTAGAAATTAAAAAATAAATCTTTTGGATCATCCGATCTTATGATATTTTCTTGTAATTAGGGATCTCAATTTTTTCCGTCATTCTATTAAATAATATATACGTGTTGTTGACTCCTCTCTTGTGATTTGTGATAATAACAATGTTTAATGTTTGATCGACGTGTTTAAGAAATATATTGTGATTTAAAGAAAGTGAAATTTGAGTGGGTAGGTAAGATGACTTGTAGGTCTTTTTGTGTGAGGTAACTTGATATGAACTTAAAATTGAGCACAGATGAGTAGTCAAATTGAGTGGGTAGGTAAGATGACTTGTATATTGTTTGTGGATGTTGTAATGAGTAGAGCATGTACAAATGTATGATAGCTTTAGTTGAGAGATTGTATCTCTAGAGCATTTCATTCTTTCTGTTCCTTGTAACTTCATTGTGTTATTGATTAAGTCCTTATGTGAACTTATATTTTGAAGTATCGACAGCTAACAATGGTCATAGGGAGTTGGAGATTAAGATCAAAACTTGATCAGTGACATGCTTAAGTGGTCTATTCACCTAAAAGAGGTTTTCCTAGATGTTTCTCATAAATGGCTTACGTCTCGGACCTTGAAGTGGCTCATGAGTTTGTAAGATGATGATGGAGGATTTTCCAACTAAATATAGTTGATTGAATATGCTTCCTGTCGATTCGATTGAGTAGTCGAATGAGAAATCAACTAGAAAAGTTTGTTAGTTGACTAGATACTATCCAGGGGACCTTGAGTTGACCATCCATAGGATCATTAGCTCCAATGTTTGGATTTTGCATGTTCAATTGACGGAAAAAAAAAAATGGAACCGCCACATTAGCGGCCCTCCACCGCTACCCCTATGTGTGGAGGGGGGTAAATCAGGATGTCAAGTGGCCAGCACAGAAATGCGGAATCATCAGTAGTCTGGCGGTGAACTTCAGGAATCGACCCCTTACCCTTTTAAGCCTTAACACGACTGCGTTGACCATCTGGGTTAGCCCTGGGGGCTATGTTCAATTGACTGAAGCCCTTTATCAAGTTGACTGGAGGTGTCACATTCATCTTTCTGAGTTGAACGTTGGAGATGGGTATATAAGCTCATTTAGAGGTGTTGGGACAATGGTAGTACACAAAAAATCTCATTCATTCCGCTCTTGAGTTCCCAAACAACTCTATGAGTTTGGAATGATCAAGGCTTCATATCATTCAAGTTCTCAAGCTCTTGAAGTGTCCTTGTTTTCACCTTTATGCTCATCTATATTCTCTAGGGCGAGAAGTGAGTTTGCTATCTATCTTTTCTTTCATTTGTTGGATGGATATAGTTTTAGGACTTTGAATAATCTAAACTACCTTGTTCCCCTTTATTTTTCTGGAGTCTATGAGTTTGTGCTTTTCTTATTCAATTGAGATGAAGTGATTCATGGAATTTATTAACTAAAAGCTAGCGTGTGTTACCTTCTGTCATGCTATTGTTTCTTTATTTACTAGTTACAATAAACTTATAGAATTGTGTAAGAATACCTGGCGGATGTCGTCGTACTTATGCTCTTTTGCGATCTGGTCCAGATTTGTTTAGATTGAGTTAACTGCCAAAAAATTGACTAAAACTAAACTATCCTAGCATTTCTATTTGACTTGATTTGTCCATGTTTACATATCCTTTGCTTTCATAATTTTTATGCTTCCTATCTGAGCAACGATATTTGTTTTTAATCTAATTATGCTCTACCATGGTTTCTATGTGCCGGATACTGTTTTGATCCTGACTCGAAAAGCATATTCTTGCACAATGCAGATTTGAGCGAACATTTCAGATGAATCGAGAGAAGCTCATGAAGATGGCAGGTGCGGTCCGCACTGGTGGAAAAGGCAGTATGCGCAGGTTGTAGAATATAAAGTATCTATTATGTCCGATCCCTTTTACTAATCCTGTGACACACAAACTTCGATCAATTCACCTGGAAAAGCCCTATATTTTCATGATCAATGATATTGCCAGTTTTAAACCCCTTTCCCCTGTGTAACTTTTCTTCTATCCTCTAGTTAAACTTAATAGTTTGGTAAAGCATCATTTCTGGGTAATCTGTTAGGACTTGGTCAAGGTTTTTGTGTGAACTTCCAGATGAAATATTGACATTCTAACTCTACTAGTTTTTATGTGTGTGTTGAACGAGAGTATGCATTCTATGTCACATAAGTGATATTCTAACTGTATTCATTTTCTCTGAATAATAGGAGCTCACTCAATCATAGAGATTTAGCACTTGCCAAGTGGTTGTGTTCCTATTATCATAATTTGACTATTGTAGGGACTTTCATTCAGCGATGACAAAGTTCACTTAAATTTCATTCACTTCTCAGTAGAGATATCAGAAGATACATGGACTCAATTCTTCAGTGTGCTCGATCATCGGGTTGCTTGGAGCATTTCTGATAAATTTATTTGCTGATCTTCGACTTTCACTCTTGCTAGGAAGAAGAAGGCAGTTCACAAGACACCGACTACAGATGACAAAAGGCTCCAAAGCACTTTGAAAAGAATCGGAGTAAACACTATACCTGCTATTGAAGAAGTTAACATCTTTAAAGATGACGTTGTCATCCAGTTTCTTAATCCCAAAGGTACACAAAATTCTTGTTGCTCTCAGTAGCAAAACTCTTTGTGTCATCTAGTAAAACATTTTTCTAATAGCCCACTTTTGTTTCCTGTATAGTGCAAGCTTCAATTGCAGCCAATACATGGGTGGTTAGCGGTTCTCCTCAGACAAAAAGTACATTCTTCTACTCCATTTTCTGCTGTTTGCGCTCGACTTGTATATTTTCTTCCACGTCAAGGAAAATATCAAAATGAATATTCTTTTCTTTTCTGATACTGCTCTTATACTCCATCCCCAGACTGAAAGTAGTTAATAGCTTAGTTGAAATTGGGTGGTGCTTCAGTCATTGTTTAACATAACAATTGCTTGTTAAGTACTTATACATTGCTTTTGATAATGATTTAATTTGGTGACAGGGCTTCAAGACTTGCTTCCTTCGATCATCAACCAACTAGGTATGTGTTATTTACCTTACGTGATACATATGTGTTGGTATTTTTTTTTCTGTGAAATGCACCATTTGCTCTATATTACGCACTCGAAGCCGAGTGTATTGGTCTAATATGTTACTAGTTGCACACTCCTTTAGCTTGCTTTTTGATATGACATATTTCAGCAACATCTTCCTGGAGCGAGATGCATGTTTGATAGCCAAACTATTTTTAGTTTTTAAGACACTGCTTATTGTTTGTGTTTTTGCCTTTCAGGCCCTGATAATTTAGAGAACTTGAGGCGGATTGCAGAACAGTTCCAGAGACAAGCATCTAGTTCTGCTGCTGCTTCTGGTGATGCAAAGGGTGAAGATGACGATGACGACGTCCCGGAGCTTGTTCCTGGAGAGACATTTGAGGAAGCTGCCGAGGAGAAACAAGCTTCATAGACTTGAGACCCGAGAGCAGTTTTATTAGTCAACTCATCACTCCTGTAACGTTGCTTTGTGATGATTTTATGAGTCATCTACTCCAGATTTTTGTCAAGGAAACACTCCTATCGAGATCCTGTTTCCTTTTGTGCTTGAGATGAATTGATTGTATGAGTTCATATGAAGATATGCAGTTTGTTATTTCTAATCTCGCAAACAGTAGAGATTAGAAAGTGAATCAATATGCTGCTTTGCAGAGTATCGACATTTGCGGGGGTTCAAGATTATCATGGATTATCCATCTAAGGTTATTTACAATAGCCTTATTTGGTTCAAGGAATTAGTCATTTTCAAGTAATGAAAGATATCTGTCATGTCAGTAAAAGGGGCATGCAATTAGAAATCACATTACCTTAGGGAGGGTAAGATTTTTATTGATTCCAGATTTAATAAATGTTTTTTTTCCAAAATTACTTTTTGAATTTTATTAAATTTTAATTTTATTTAAATATAATTGAAACTCTATTTAATCGCCTGTAGTCGTCATCGTCGATTGTCATCAGTTGTCGGTCGCTGCCTGTTGTCGTCGGCTGACAACGGCCCATTGGCTCGGCGACGATCGGCGATCGTCGTTGACCCGGTGACGGCCGACGATTGCCATCGATCGTAAGCCATTGTTGTCGTTGGGCATTGTCGTTGTTGACCATTGTCGTCCATCAGTCGTTGACTATCACGGTCGTCTTTGCCGATCATTATTGATCGTCAATCACTAATATTTTTCAAAATAAATTAAGTTTTGTAATTGAATCAAAGATAATATAGTAAAATAGTGAATTAGGATATATATTAAAATCTTCAAATAAATAAATTTTTATTGCATTGTTTAGATTTGAATCAAACAACATAAGTTATATTTTATTTAAGTAATCACATAATTAAGATCATGTATCATAACTTGAATCAAACGCACCATATATGTATTTACTGGCATCCGGCGAGGGGCATGGGTAACGTCCTCAGCGGGAATGCTAGTTCAAAGAAGCAAGTTTTATCTCTCAACACATTCGGCCTCCCGGAGAGACTCCAGGGCTTCTGCTTGCCTCTACCTTCTCGTCTAAAACCGAGTGCTCGGAACTTTTCGACCTTAAATTCTTTCTTCCGGATTCCCTTTCTGTTGTTTTTGACTTCTGTCGTAATTTGCTTCTGGTTCTGGTTTCCTAAGCCTCGAGACTAAGGACAATTTTTTTTTTGGCTGCAGGCTTGTAGGTGTCTGTTGTTTTATGTGCTACCAAGAGAAGCCTTTATGTAGGAGAAAGTTGCACCTTTATCAAGTGACATGTTTAAAATATTTTAATTAGAAGATTAATAAATATTCTAATTATTTGACGGTGAATTTTTAAAAAATTATATGAACAGTCTTAGATATAGAAGTTTACCTTCACAAATAGACTATATCTTTAATACTGAATAATCTTATAGGAACGATATGACTGAGAATCATTGAGCTGCATGTACTTTTAAATTTATCATGATGATCGATGAAAATTCATTAGAATTCTTTACGACCCCGAAGGAGACAGAATTAACCAAGATTAATTAGACTGAAGATACTTAGTCCTAATAAAAAAAGAGAGAAAATTACTACTACAATGCAGCGTTAAAACATCTAATTCAGCTCCTAAGAATCTATACAATCCTCAATTATAATACATTTGTAAAAAATTTCTTCAAATGAAATAATAAACTATGAATGTTGTATCTACTAATATTGTCTGCACAAATACTTTCTGTTATCGATAGAGATCCATTGAAATTCTTACAATCCCAAAAGATCTATAGAATAGAATTGACCCTCCAGAATTAATCGAGCTGAAAATTTAAATATCTAATAATAATATTTAAAAAAATCATAATAGGAGATTGCAGGAACAGGTTGCTACTTTGCTCCTACATTTCAGCGACAATTTACTTAATAATGTTACACCACAAGAGAATAAAAAGAACAGAAAACATACTGGTGATCCACACAAATCCATATAACAGAGCGCGTTAACTACACAAGTATCGTAATCAAACTGAGATTAACAGAGTACAGAATAATGCAAATTTACAGGGTCTACAAACAGGAAGTTGAAGTTTGTGCCTTCTGCTTGGGGAGAGGGGATATGAAACAGGATAATTCAGTAGCACATTTACTCTTTTTATTATTATTTTTTTAATCTTGGACTTGCTGATTCATGGTGACTCCTCGTAGCACCTCCAGGGATTTAATTAGCTTCACTTATCAACAAACGACAGATAACCTGCAAAGATAACTGGAGACTCTATTAAAGGGGCATAGTGCTGAGATATAATTAACAGGAAGAACTGACACTTGATAATTCATGTGGATTTCCCTTCTGGCCTTTTAAGATGAGAAGATAATATTGGTATATGAGGTTTTGTCAATAAAACTAAAAAATGATGTAAAATTAAATATCCTTTTAAAATTGACACACTGGTTTTACATATTTTATTCCATAACCTGGCAGAGATGATTCATGAAATACAAAATGTTCACACCTAAGAACAACAAGCTGAAGTGGTTGATCTTTCAGCTGGTCTATCCGAAAGAACCATTCCTGCTGGCTGCTGTGCTGGTTGAGCCCGAGGCAATCTTCTTGCTGTTACATAAAGGATAAACAATATATATAGAGAGAGAAATATAAAAAGTACTACTCTGAACATTAATTCAGGGGCAAGACTTAAAAAAGTCATACAGAAGCATATAATAGTTTTTTAAGTACCTAGAAAATTCAATCACTAGAATTTTGAACCAAGTACAATATGTATATTTAAGAATTATAACCTAGCGGTAGTTGTAACTACAACCGAATGAATTTAAGGAAAATAGAGTAGGTCAGTGGAGCAATATAAACATATAAGTTTTTCTCCTTTGAAGACCCAACATAAGTGATCAATCAGGCTTAATCATCTCTCGAAGTTATCGATATACATATGACATGTCACCCAAAGAAATTGTAGAAAGGAGAAACATCATTCTGATTTCTGATTGTCAAAATTTAAATTACTATCATGATTTTGCAGGGTAAATTTCATAGATCTCATAAGAAATATAGTCAGACTTTCATATTTTGAAACTCTCAAATGCTGATCTTACATTGATAGGTGAAACTTCTACCTTGGGTCATTCACTCGAGAAGAGTAAATATGAAAGTTAACTTGGTGAAGAAAGGGGTTGTCTTGCCTGATTCAGTATGTGCGCTATGGGATGTTGAGAATGAGTCTCACGAAGAAACTATGCATAATATATTTTACCAACGAAGGGTAGCTAAAAGGGGGTGGAATATCTGAAGAATGAACTGGATTTTCAGATTATTGAACCTTTTTCAATAGGAGGTTGGCCTCAATAGGAAGTGTAGCTATCCAAGATTGGTTCTCGGTTATTTAGCAGTCGAGATTTGCAAAGATTCTCAGAGATAAAACTGAACCAGAGAACAACTTCGTCTGAAGATGGTAGGAGTTGATCAGGCTTTGGAGTGTCAAAGGATCTCCAGAGAAAAGAAGAGAACTATATGAAATGCTGTTAGAGCTGATTCAAGTTACTCTTGTTTCCTTGCTGTTGGTGTGCTACGAAGTATTGCGATGTATGACCTTAAATGACTGGATCTTCCACTGTTTTTTTTGGTTCCGGTGTGTGATGTTTTGTTCTACCTTAGGACGTTGAATAAATTGGTCTGAGTGGGCATGTTGGTACACTCCTATCTTTTATTGAAAAAAACAATAATTATGATAATTGTTTGCGTATAATTTGGCCAATAAAACCACAGAGGAAATAGAAGTCACATCTGTTATGACAATGACATCTCGCTTTGTTCTAAAGCTATTTTGAAAATTTTGATAAGCATTAATCAGAATCTTACTTTATCTTGGCAAAACCATTTTTTTTAGAAAGCCTCACGATGACAAAAATCTATTGAATTAGTAGACGCAGTAAGGTGAATGAGTGAATCTAGTATCTGCACAATCTTAGTGCAACATGTCTAAATGCCAACAGAGTGAGCAATTCTATGAAAGAGAAAAGAAAGGTGTCGTTAAGATTTATCAATACTCGAACTATAAAATGATTAACCAAATTTCATCTTCACAATCGATAATGAGGTAAAAAAAAAGAAGTGATATGAGTCTGGGCATCCATAATTATCAAGAATAATGAGTTCAGTTCTCACCTCAGTTTACATAAAAAAAATTCTTATTAATGGTTGCATACTGTATACTAACATTCTCATCCATCACGAGCAGAAAGAATAGACAAGAAATATAATACCTATTTCATAGAATATGTCATTCACATTGATGGCAGTTTTAGCAGAGGTTTCCATGAAGAAAAGGCCATTCTCCTCAGCATATGCCTTGGCTTCCTGCAATGCAAAGAATAAAAGCCTTCGTAACATGTTTAATGAATGCAAGTTAATAAACTTGTTGCTGATCAAGAACTTGAGAAAATTTTGTAGATTGAACACATAAAACAAAGCATACTTTTTTGAAGAAAAAAATAAGTATGAAACTAGCAAATGCAATGGGTTCGCGCATATAAAAAATGGGAAAGCAGTCATAAAAAGTTCATGCAAATGACAATACTAACTTCACGGAACAAAACCTGTAAGTTACACAAATCAATTAAACAATTCCAAATAAATGTTGATGTAACTTCCTTGCTGGTTACTTATAATGAGAAACAACAAATTGAGTTCTAAATATCAACAATGTTACAAAATCTGAACAAGTTACATATCTATTGCACAATTGAAAGGTATTTACCTATAAAGCATGTATTAGCATCCCCCTGAGGGTTTACCATCTTAAAATAATCTCATTTTTAATTCCCAAAGAGACTTTTCGTTAAGTCAATTAAGTTAGGAGAACTGATAAGGTGATCAGCTTAATCTCATGTTCTAGACCCTGGCATCTTCTGCATGTGAACTGATGCTCTAAAAAAGACTATAATACATTGAATGACTACAAAAGATCTAAAATCCAAATGATTTCATTCACTACTACAGGAAGCTGCATTACATCCATGCCAAGAAGTAAACTGCCCACCTAGTACAAAGAAGAGTAGATGTTGGATAGACAAATAAGTAGAGGTGAATTACAATAAATGCTAGTGTTAGCTAAGATAAGTGCATTGAGGTAGAAGTTTAGGGTTTCAGATAAAAAAAATATGCTCTGGTGACAGCATTAATCCAACTCAATCACGGAGGAGTTGGTTGTTGTAATTTGCTAAAGCTGCTTGTTGAATCTTTAGTTGACTTGAAACAGTTTTCTAAGGATAATCAGGAAAAAGGTTATGCAGTGTATTTTATATTTAACAATCAAATATAGGATACATGAATGAGGGAATCCTGTATACAATGATTTTTAGCAGTAAGGCAATCAAGGGAATGCATATTGGTAACCGAGAAGGAAGTTTAGAAGTTCTTAGCTTGGCTAATAATCCATGGCTGCCTCAACTCCAAAACTCATTCTCATATCTTCAAATATTTTATTGACTAAAATCAACCAAACCTTCAGCCATGAATGTATATAGACATTCCTCAAGAAGAACTAAAAGTTATGGAACAGAATCCACAAGTAAATTAAGTGAAATTTGAGGCAAAGAAATGGTTTCCAATTTTCAGTTGCTCCATTTTATAATTAAAATCCCAAGAATGATATATGGAGTTGATTAGTAAAACTACCAAATAAGCACATCCATTACTGCAAGTTTAGTCAGAAAGTCAAACTTGCCAAGAATTACTAGACGTAAATCTGAAATAGTCCCGTTGGCTGTCAAATATAGAGAATAAATAGTCTACTGCTGCGGTGAAGGTTCAATCGACAAGATAGTTATCTTGCCAATGTAATCATGTAATAAAGCTTAATAAGAATTGCTATTAGGAAAAACACTGAAACTTGCCTCCGTTGGGACCTCCCTTTTCTCCTCCAAATCACATTTATTCCCCGAAAGAGCAGTCACCATGTCGGGATTACCTAGAATTGAATATCCTCATTAGAAACTAGCAAGCTCAAAAGATTCTATCTTGAGCTTACCTTGTTTCCGAAGCTCTTGAACCCACTTCTTAGCCCTCTCAAATGATTCCTAAACTCATAAAAGATCAAATAAAGTTAAAAAGCCAGAAACAGCGAGAGAGAGAGAAAGGGACTTTTATCCAGTGAAAGAATCAGAACACAACACCTACCATTCTTGATATATCATACACAATTATCGCGGCTGCTGCTCCTCTATAATACATGGGCGCTAAGCTGTGATACCTCTCCTGTCCCGCTGTGTCCCAAATCTCAAGCTTTACTGTGGCATCGCTCACCGCCAACGTCTGTGAGAAAAAGGCCGCCCCGATTGTGGACTCCTGTAACCAGATAATAAATCCAATCATAAAAATTCTAACTTTCAACTCTAAATAGTTCAAACTACACATTAGTTTCACCGAAGAAAAGGGAGAAGAACAATCAGCACCTGGAATTCAAGGAATTGACCCTTGACGAAACGAAGAACGAGGCTCGACTTCCCGGCGCCCATGTCGCCCAGCAGGACCTACGATAGAAGGAGATCCGCGTTTTAGGTGTGAGGATAGATAGGGCACAGAAGATAGGGGATCGGACAGTTGACTCACGAGCTTGGCGTTAATGCTGTTTTTACCGATCGTTGCCATGGGAGCGGAGGGGAAGAAGAAGATCTCGATTTGGATCGAAACGAATCGCCTCGCAATCGCCGATGGAATTGGCAATATCAAGAACGGAAGAAGAGCCGGTGAGCAGACGCGTTTGATTAGGTTAATTTGCTTGTTTTAATACGTACGGGGAGGGACACTACGACCCGCGGAGCACATGTCAGAGTAGATCAGCTGTTCACGTTCGAACAGAAACAAGTTTCTCAACTCGGTTCTATCGCTGACAGATAAGGATCAGGCGGCACATTGACGTCGACTTCAGGCTGAATCGTGAATTGCCAGAATCAGCGGATCCTAACTTGTCGTTTGTATGCGATTCGCGGTAGAAAAACACGTGGGCCCAACGGTTTAATTCCAAAAAGATACAATATTATATTGGTTTATTTTTGTACATAATGTGGCTGTAGTTTAGTGGTAAGAATTCTACGTTGTGGCCGTAGAGACCTGGGCTCGAATCCCAGCAGCCACATTGCTTAAATTTTTTTTTTTAAAAAAAAAATCATTTTTCCTCTGTCTGAAAATACAACATTTAAATTTTTGTTCGAATCAAAATTACGCCCGTGTACGCTGCTTGTTCATCGCCGACCACATCTTCTGCAAGAGAGCGACGGCGGCCACATCTCCGGCGAGTCGGCGACGGCTTCACCAACTCGGCTTTCGTCGTAGAAATGAACCTGGCCCAGTACTAATTGGGTCGGGCCTAGTTTATTGGTGTTCATATATATCGTCATATATAACGGTCGAATTATCTCGGAGAGATGCTGTCATCGGAGTGCTACTACTACCTTATACCTTACAGAGCTCTCTTCCTCCCCCGCCGCCATGGCGCTCAGTTGCACACCAAATCCACTGCCCGCTCGCTCTTTCCTCATCCTGCGAGACCTCCAGTCCATCGGCCCCTCAAACAACTCCAGCCGCCTCAACTTGCCGCCGTCGACGGCCACGCCTATGCCAAAATTCTGGATTCTTGCATTCGTTTCAAACTGCTCGAAGATGGCAAAGAGATCCATCGCCGGATTATTAGTCACAGGTATTTCTCCAGAAACTATGTTGTTCTCGAAAAGATTGTTCAGATGTACATATCATGCGGCGAGATTGAGTCTGCCCGTCTTGCGTTCGACGATTTGCCACAACCGAGTGTCTTCCTGTGGAATGCTATGATCAGGGCCTACGCTTGGAACGGGCCCTTTGGCCGGGCCGTTGAACTATACGAGAGAATGCTCGATTCAGGAGTGGAGCCGAACAAGTTCACATTTCCGTTTGTCTTGAAGGCTTGCTCAGCCTTGGAGGCGCTTGCGGATGGAATTCTGATACACGAACATGCCAAGACGGCAGGGTTGGAGCTGGATGTGTATGTATCTACTGCCCTGATCGACATGTATGTGAAATGTGGCTGCTTAGCCAATGCCCACAAGGTGTTCTGTAGAATGCCCCAAAAAGACGTTGTCGCATGGAACGCTTTGGTCTCTGGTTACGCACTGAATGGGAGGTACGAAGAAGCAGTTTGTTGTGTTCTTCAAATGCAACGGACAGGAAGAATACCGAACCCTTCCACAATGGTGGCCCTCCTACCTATCATCGGCCAAGCGAAGGCCCTGAGACAAGGAAAAAGTATCCACGCATTCTGTATCAGAAGATGCATTGACAAAGATGATGTTCTGGTTAATACTGCATTGCTGGACATGTATGGAAAATCTGAATGCTTGGTTCATGCTCGTAGAATATTTGACGGCATGAGCTTCAGGAACGAGGTGACATGGAGTGCAATAATCGGAGGCTACACTCTGTGTGGCAGGATGGCGGAGGCACTGCAAATTTTCAGGATGATGCTGCGCGAGGGATCGTTCTTCGCGGGGCCAACCTCTCTCGCGATCATTCTGCGGGCTTGCGCAAACTTGTCTGATCTCGAGAGTGGTAGACTGATACATAATTATTTGGTGAAGTCTGGTCTCCTTCTTCACGTAACAGCAGCAAACTCTCTGCTTTCGATGTACGCTAAAGTTGGAATTGTTGAAGATGCAATTCGTTTCTTCGATGAGATGAGTATAAAGGACACGGTGTCTTACAGCGCTATAATATCGGGATACGTCAAAAATGGGAATGCTGAAGAAGCTCTTGACGTCTTCAGAGACATGGTGTCTTCTTCCAGCATGGACATTGACGCTGCCACCATGATCGGAGTGATTCCTGCCTGCTCTCACTTGGCTGCCCTGCAGCATGGAAAATGCAGTCACGCTTACATAATCACTCACGGGCTTACCTCAGATTCCTCCGTCTGCAATGCTCTGATAGATATGTATGCAAAGTGTGGGAGAATCGATGTGGCACGGAGAGTGTTCGATACAATGCCGAAGCAAGACACTGTCTCATGGAACACCATCATCGCTGGCTACGGAATCCATGGGCTGGGCGATGAATCTGTCTCGCTGTTCTCGAAGATGGAGTCTGCAGGTTTAGCTCCCGACGATATCACATTCATTTGCCTCTTATCTGCTTGCAGTCATTCCGGGCTCATGAGCGAAGGGAAACACTGGTTTCTCGCAATGAAAGAGAAGTACAAGATTGTTCCCAGGATGGAGCACTTCATCTGCATGGTTGATCTCCTGGGCCGCGGAGGCTTGTTGAACGAAGGCTACGACTTCATCAAACGAATGCCTTTCGAGGCCGATGTTCGTGTCTGGGGAGCATTGCTCGGAGCTTGCCGAATTCACAAAAATATCGAGCTCGGGGAAGAAGTCTCGAGGATGATCCACAAGCTCGGACCAGAAGGCACGGGGACTTTTGTCGTCCTGTCTAACTTGTACAGCGCGACAGGGAGGTTCAATGAGGCTGCACGAGTTAGAATAGTTCAGAAGGCAAAGGGATTCGCTAAGAGTCCTGGATGTAGTTGGGTAGAGATCGCCGGCGTTGTGCATGCTTTCGTCGGGGGTGATCGTTCACATCCACAATCGTCGAGTATCTACCGGAAGTTGAAAGAATTGTTCGTCGAAATAAGGAGGTTGGGCTACAAGGCCGACACGAGTTGCACCCTACACGACGTAGAAGAAGAGGAGAAAGAACATGCCCTCGTCTACCACAGCGAAAAACTAGCAATAGCATTCGCACTTCTTCGATCAAGAGATGGTCAGGCTATCGTCGTTACGAAGAATTTACGCGTGTGCGAGGATTGCCACAATGCCTTCAAGTACATCGCCTTGGCTACTAATAGAACCATTACTCTACGAGATGCTAACCGATTCCACCATTTCATGGACGGAGCGTGCAACTGTAGAGATTTTTGGTAGTGAGCGAAGAATCTCCTCTGATTCTGGATCTCAAACGAGTCAAATAGATTCCACTGATCCACAACGTGCGTACGCTAATTTAATACAGTGGAAGACAACAAATTCCAAATATATTTGTAATTATTTTTATTCTCTATTCTTTTACCTTGTCTCCCTCGTGCACCGGCAATTAAATAAATAATTTTTAAAATTTAAATTGACGCATTTAAACGATCTAGATGTGGAATTTATTATGCCCAACGACAATAATAATTTCTAGATTCCGGATTCGACCAATTATTAATTCGAACCGGTCGAGGCGGCTTGAATGGCCGGTCGGTTCGCTGGGTTCGCCGGGTCTGATTGGAAAGCCCAACCGACATCGGCGCCTTGATTAGGCTCGTCATCTGCGGATATGTCGTCTTCCTTGTGTGGTTGTACTCTTCGGTCGCAGTAATGGCGTCTTGCGTTATGGAAGCCAGAGGGTAGTTACGGTTGGTGCAGAATCACTTGCGATGAAGACTTCGTCTGCGCACGGAGTCAAAGCGGCGAACGCCTTCCTCCGCCGGTGGCTGCCTCCGCTGCTCTTTGTGGGGGTTGTCGCCCTTTCGGTCACCCTCATCTACCGCGCCACCGCGCCTGCGGTTCTTGTTACCTCGACCTCCGACCGAGTTGAACTCATCGATGGTCCTCCTGTCGTCTCGAAGCAGCAGCTGGTGGCTTCCGTTCTGCCTCCGAGTTCACATCCCTCGCCGGAGCTCCAGTATGAACCGGCGAGCTCTGCTCCTGCCGTCGTGGCTTTATATCCGCCACCTGTTCCGCAGAATGCGACCGTGAGTATTGCCTCTGTTTCCCCCGCCCGCCCCCCTCTCCCAAAAAAAAAAAAGGAAAGATGCCTTTTTAGGGTTCCGACGAATGACGTTACTGTGATGGCAGGAAAGCCAGGAAATGAGATTGGAGAGAGTCCTGAGAGCTGCGGCCACCGCGGACAACGCGGTGATAATAACATCCTTGAATGCGTTCTGGTCCACGCCGGGATCTGTACTGGACGTCTTCCTGGAGAGCTTCCACACTGGGAACGGGACAAGAGAGCTGCTGAACCACCTGGTCATCGTCGCGGTGGACGACAAGGCATACGAGCGGTGCGTCGCCGTGCACCGACACTGCTTGGACTTCAAGGTCGAGGGGGTAGATTTCTCCGGCGAGAAGGTGTTCAACTCGCCCGAATACTTAGCCATGATGTGGGCGCGGCTTGATTTCCTGCGCCTGGTGCTGGAGAAAGGCTTCAACTTCGTCTTCTCGGTGAGTTCGACGACCTCTCCATCTATGGATTCCATCATTAGTAGCAACTTTTAGCAAGAAAAAGAAAACATTCTTTTCATTTATGTTTTACCATCTAGACATTTTTTACTCGCAGCCGCTTCCAATATTCATACATACCTGCCAATCCAATCAAAACATACTTATCCATTAAATAACGAAAACAAAATCTGTGGTCGTTCTTGTCGGCAGAACAGAAAATGTTTTATATAGTTTATTGTTGTTGAGTCAATTATTGAATCCATCATGTTCTTAAGATTTGGATTGTTAACAAATCTATTAATGGGACCAAATGTGAGACATCAGTGACATTAAAGAACATACTGTATGCATCTCTTCATATGGTGCATATTCAATTGCACAAAAGGATGGACCAAAACTGGCAAATTGATAAAGTAACACAAAAAAAATGAATCCCACAAGGCCCCACTGGAAGACTATATAACCATTCTTATTTCAGCTTATGCTTGTGCATCTGTTACTTAATGCAATTTCTGTCATTAAAAGCCTCAATCATGGGGTCGATTAGTCATGTTCCTTCCTCAAGCTTTACAGAGCATCCAAAGCTGTCATTATTTATAACACTCCCTTCGGAAAGGAGATTTTTTTTTGTGTGTGTGTGTGTGTGTGCATATTTCCAGATTCTCTTACTTTATTTGTGAAATTGCAGTTAAGTGATAACCTGTAGAACCATTATCTATTGTATGATCCAAAGTGCTTAGTAGGATTGCAGAGTATATATGCTTTAGCAGTTTAGCTTGGAA
>JBAMHZ010000023.1:1443940-1459419 GCA_037177395.1 Alpinia galanga | reverse complement strand
TGTTGGAATAGAACAGTTTCAGATATCATTTTTATTCCTAATTGATACTGACGACAACTATTTAGATTTTAGGGGCTAGATGAATCAGATTGTGAAAGAGTCCCATTTTGACGGATTTTTTCATGTCTCGGGAAGAGATTTTTAACGGATCCTTTCATGTCTCAGTAAGAGACCTCTCGACGGATCCTTTTCATGTCTCGGCAAAGAAATTTTTGCCTTCGTTCGGACACTCTAGCTAATTATGTCTACACTCCAAAAAGATGTTCTAGTTATCTATATTCAATAAAAAATCTCTATCATACCTACTATTTATAGTATTGTCTTCTAGTAACTCCTTACTTGTAACATTTATGAAGTTATGTCTCCTTACAATAATTACATTAATAGAGATATGATATTCTTTATTCTTTGCTATTTCATACCTAATTATTCTATATAAAGAGACGTAGAAAAGGAAGAAGGACAGGTTTGACCCTCCTTGTACACATCAATTTTACATAATTAAATTTTTTTCTCTTCCACCTCTTGACTTGAGCATCGCAGTGGTAACACTAGAGTGCCTTCGGCATTCCCTATCACTCTATTTCTAATATTTGTTTCAGGTAATTATATTTGATAGTTACAAAGGCCTTCATTTTACTCTTCTAGGATATTCACTTCTGTTCATGTTAAAAGAACCTCGAAGCCGATATCCTATTACATCGTCGTCCCTCCGTTTGCGTCATTCGTCTAGAGCTGAACCAGTAATTGATCTCGTTCTTGCTTTCAGCAACACTAATAAACACGGACGAAAAAGCTAGCTAACCTGGAAACATGCCCCGCAGGCAACGCCACCTCTGTAAAGGGCAGGGCTTGCAGCGGCAAGGTGGCCTCCGTTGAAGCTCAAGGCCATGGATCCATATCCACAAGCTCCAGCTACAGGGACAAGAGGAAATTCTAACGCAATTCCTTCGGAAATTAAGTGGAACAGAGGATGCAAAAACACAAACCAGAGAAACCGGACAAGGAAGATGAGTATGTTGCTCCAGCATGACGACGCATGCAGCCATCGCAAGCCTTAGCCGAGGAGGAAAAAAGGAAGAGAAGAAAGAAGGAGAAGATGGAAGCACAAGCCATATCTCTGTTTCTTCAAATCAAAAATTTTGTTATTATCTGTATCTTGAGAGATGATGATTCATGATAAGTTGATAAATATGATTGACTGCATACATCCATGACATGTCGATCTGTTTGAACTCGATCAAGCCTTCACATTCTAGTTTACAGAAAATTCAATCCACAGAGCGTGACCATCATGGGCGTGGACCAATGAGGAGCATTTTTCAGGGATGATTCATCAGGAACTAGAAACGTACACGGTTGTTCTCATTTATAAGTCTCACTGAATTGATCTTATCTTTGTATTATCGGGTCGTTAAGGTATTATGATACGTCTCTATCACCTGTAGGAGTGATTAAGAGATTCATTAAGCTGAGAAATATGAATGGCTCCCCTGCAGTGGTTGACTTTAGCTTTAAAATTAAATGCCATTAATTTGGTGTGAAAGAAGAATGATGTTCAAATATTAATGATAATGAGAAAAAATTGAGCTTGGTAAAAGCTTGACAGGCATAAACAAAACTCGATAAGAAAAATGGACAAAGTTAAACAAAATCAAGATGAACTTAACTCTGTTCTGACCAGCTTAAAGCCTTAAACTAGCTGAAAGAAAGAAGAAAAAAAAGAGGGAAATGTTGCTGGTGTCGTCTATGTCCATGCAACTAGAAGATGCTGATCTCTTTCAGAATGACTCAGTAGAGAAGCTGAGCATGTATTTGCATCGATGGAGGCAAGTAAGGCATGCTCCACATCCTTAGACACTCGCCTGCGGAGCAAGGAGAGGACGTAGTCCATGAAAACTCCACTGCACGCCAACCTGATCGGGCCATCGCCGGGCAGGCCGAACACTTCTTCGGACAATTTGAGCAGCTCCTGGACTACTTTGTTCTTCAAGAATGCCAGAGGCAGCATGCATGAACCTTGTGGCCCTTGTCTGCAGTGAAATCATAGGAATTGGAACTGCTGTTGGCTCTCATCGAGGCCACGGGGATCCCCTTCTTGGCCTTCTCAACGAGTCTCTTGGGACTCAACATGGCTGATTGGTCGAATAGGGAAATTGCTGAAGCTTTGGATGTGCTTGCAATCGACAAAGGCTTCCGCTACTTATAAGGAAGAAGAGGAAGCTAATGATAGAGAGATGATGCCACTTCCGAGATGGAGCAAATCCATGCTCGTGCAGGTGGGTGATTCAGGTGATACGAGGACAATAAAGGCCCACAATGTGTTTGGTTATTGAAGCTTCAGGACATTGCCTGAACAAGAGAGGTACAGTCGTAGCACTACGCAAGAACTGAATCATGAGCTATCTGTTGGAAAAATATAAATGGAAAGGGAGGTACGAAGAAGTTCTCTCTCACGTGTGCGCCTTTAAGAAGAGGAGCAAATTTAAGATCTGAATTACACTAAATTTAGATGACTTATATGTGACTACGATTTGTGAGCATCGAATGTTAGATTGATTAGGACAAAATTTATCTAAATACATGAATCAATATTTTGTGATTTGAATTATTTTTTGCTCAATTGTAATGAATGCATTAATGATAATTAATGAGAATCCGTTTTACCTGTTCAAAATGTTTGACATTTTATTGTGGTAAATAAAAATGATTTAATAATTTTTATTTTGGTAGCCTTGGGGAGGACTCCTATAAAAAAAGTCTAAGTCTTGCAAAAAAGAGAACAATAAGTAATTCATCCACCTACGTTCCACTCTCTCTCTTTCTCTTTGACTATCTAGTATTTTTCCGCTTGACAGAATCACTGTGATAGCATTCAAGTGCATTTTAATTCTCTGTAACCACCAGTGTTTGGTGGAGATCGTGATTTCACCGTTGTATCTTAGAAAACAGACGTCCTATGTTGACTTCTAAGCACCACAGGATTAGGGCGAATCTGTTTTAAGGACTCTACGTTTAACGCAGACTTCAGTTTTTCAATTTCTGAGCAATCGATTTGACTTGGGTGTCTTAGCAATCAACGACTCAGCTCGGGCAACTTAACAGTCGGCAACTCGGCTCAGGTGATTTGGTACTCGTCCACTTGAGTCGGACAACTCTACTCAGGTGACTCGACACTCGGCCACTCGGCTTAGACAACTCGAGAGTCGGTGACTCAGCTTGAGCAACTCGATAACTCGATTCAGGTGACTCGACACTGGACTCAGGCAACTTGACAGTCGACGACTTGGCTCAGGTGATTCAATAGTCAGCCACTCGACTCGGATGACTCAACAGTCAACAATTCAGATCAGGCGACTCAGCATTCGGCCACTCAACTCAGACAACTCAGTAATCGGCAGCTCACTTAGGTGACTCGGCCTCTCTTGACTCGACATCTCTACTTAGCAGTTTAGCTCGGACTCTTCTGACTCGATAGTTCAGTTCGGACTCTTTTAGCTCGGCAACTTAGTTCAGCCCTCCTCCAAGGCAATCACTCAGCAAATAAATCTAATTCGAATTATATTTTTAACTTAGGATTTCACTTCCCTGCCTCCGGACAGTTGGTCCAACACTACCATCATCCCCTCATCAGTCTTTTCGAACAAAGTCATGGTGGGTGATTCCTTCTTTGCAGGTGATCTGAAGCCATGTAGGTCAGTTTCATTCATTTTGATCAGATTGTTCATGGGGACAGTGTGAGCTAACAATGTGCTGAAATCAAAACATGACATGTTCTGATGTACAAATGCTCACTGATAAACAAGGACGCATGGACTTTGACCCCATACTTTTTGCCTTCCAAACTAAAAATCTCATTCACAGCTCAATAGACTTGATCACAATTTGGTTCCGGACTGAAAAATCATGTGCTTTGGTCCAGAATCACTCATTGAAGATTGCCAAACCAATTTCTGTCATCATCTGAAATGGAGCCTACATGTCTTTGGATTGTCTTTAAATGAAGGTCTATCTACACTGCTAATCATTAAGCATTTGTCCAACCAAAAAATATATCTCCAGCAAGCTCACATGGCATGGTCCCTTTGGATGAAAAGCTTAGGAAGGCACCTCCCTGGCCTGAGTTGCTTCTTTCTTCAATATAAGTAGAGCACTTCATTGGTCCATCTCAGGCACATCCCAAGTTTCAACAATTTCTCTTCGCTTCGATTCATAGTTTTAAGGCTTAACCATGTTGAGTCCTAGGAGACTTGTTGAGAAGGCGAAGAAGGGACTTCCCTCTTTCAGAGTTAATAGCAATGGAATGGTTGCCAAGGAAGGCCATTTTGTGGTCTACTCTGTGGATGGCACGAGGTTCATGGTGCCATTAGCATTCCTCAAAAGCTGTATTTTCGAAGAACTCCTCGAGGTTTCGGCTGAGGAATTTGGATTACCCAGCGAAGGGCCAATCACCTTGGCATGTAGTGGACTTTTCATGGAGTACATCCTCTCAATGCTCAAAGGAAGCATGTCAAGAGATGTGGAGAAGGTGCTGCTTGCCTCCATCGATGCAAACCGGTGTTGGCACTCCTCATTAGCTTGTCCTCCTCCATCTCCCCAACATCGAATAGTAGTATGATCGTTGTAAATGGTTCTCAACTAGATTGTGTTTAGAGATCTAGATACTGTAAGTACCAGCTGTTTCTGAGAAGATCAAGTATATCAGGCAATCAGTAACAGATTGCAAATTGTTGTGGCAACAAGAACTCAGTTAAATGTAGCTTACTCACTTGCATATTTTATGTTTTTGTGCGGATGCTAAAAACCTTTTGATCGATCGATCAATGCAAATTTAACTTCTAAATCACCATTTAGAAGTTCTAACTTAAGATTGTAGATGAAAGTCAATACCAACAAAGTTCTAACCGAGCTAGTTGTAGCTATTGGAGAATAGCATCAAACAAGTCAATAACTTCTTCTTAGATACCAATTTAATTAGCTTTAAATTTAAAACAATAGAGCGTTCACCATCGTTGACCAAGTATGACTTTAACTATGGTTAAATGGTGATTAGCTAATAATCATCGAAACCATATCAAAATAATTTTAATGGTAACCTTGAACAAAGTTTGATAAAGAAAAAAAAGAAAGAAACTAACTAAAACATACTTGGACTAGATTAATAAGTGTACATATTTCTCAACATATTTAGCTTTGGAAGAAAAAAAAGATCTGATATCCATGTCGATATTGCTGATCTTTTCCAAGATGATTCAACAAAGAAGTTGGTTTGCATTGATGGAAGCAAGCAAGGCCTTCTCCACATCTCCGGGCACATGCCTATGGAGGAAGGAGAGGATGAACTCAATGAAAACTCCAGTACATGCCAATCTGATCGGGCCATCGCAAGGTAGTCCAAACTCTTCTTCGGATAACTCGAGCAGCTCTTGGACTACCTTGCTCTTCAACAATGCCAGAGGCAGCATGAGCCTCGTGTCATCCACAGTGTACACCACAAAATGGCCCTTGTCAGCAACTGTCGCAGTGAAATTATAGGAATTGGAATTCATGTTAGCTCTCATCAAGGCCATGGAGATCCCCTTCTTGGCCTTCTCCACAAGTCTCTTGGGACTCAACATGCCTAATTGGTCGAACAGGGGCAATTGCTGTTGGAAAAATGTGAATAGAAAAGAGGTGAAGGAAAGATTCTCTTTATTGAGTATGAGACTTTAGTTCTACATTGAAGGTCTTTTGGCTTAATGTTTGATTTATATTATTTCACAAGTATGTATGTTGTGATTATATTCTTAGGGAGAGACTCTCTCTCACATGCACGCCTGCAGGGGGTGCAGATCCAGGGCCCGGATTGCACTAAACTCGTGTGCGAGTGCGACCTGCGTGCGTTGAATATTGGATCGGTCATGACAAAATTTGTCTAAGAAGATGAATCAACATTTTGTCATCTCAATTTTTGCTCAATTATAATGGATGTATTAATGGTGATTAATGAGATTTCTTTACTCGTTTAAAACGTTTGACGTTTCACTGCTGTGGTGAGTAAAAGTCATTAAATGTCTTTTATTCGACCAGTCTTAGAGAGGAACCCTACAAAATGGAGCCTTGGTCTTGAGTAAAGAAGTGAGAAAAAAAAATTGATATGCATCCACCTGCGTACCCCTCTTGTTCTTTCTTTTTGTCTGTCGAGTTTTCTTTCGCTCGATAGAATCCAATAATAGCACTCAGATGCATTTCAGTTCGCTACGACTACCTATGCTTGGTAGAGCTCGTGGTTTCACTGTTGTATCATGGGAAACGGATGTTCTGTGTGAGCCTCTAAACACCGCGGAGATGAGACGAATCTGTTTTAAGGAATCTGCGTTTAACGCAAGCCTTGGCTCTTTAGTTTTTAAGCAATTCAGCTCGGCTAAGCAATTTGACTTAGCACTCTGCAATTCGGCTTGATAATTTAGCTTGACACTCTGCAATTCGGCTCAGCAATTTAGCTTTGCAGACAGCAGTTCGTCTTGACAATTTGGTTCGACACTCTACAATTCAACTCGAAAATTTAGCTCGACAGACAGCAGCTCGGTTCGGCAATTTGGTTCGGCACTCTGCAATTCGACTCGGCAATTTAGCTCGGCAAACAGTAGCTCGGCTCAGTAATTTGGCTCAGAACTCTGCAGCTCAGCTAGACAATTTGGCTCGGTACTCTGCAGCTCAGCTCGGCAGCTCAGCTCAATAATTTGGCTCGGCAGACCAGTTCTATAGATAACAGCTCAGCACAAAATAGCTCAGCTCAGCAAATAACTCTTTAAAAAAGTCACTCAACTGCTTAAGGGAAAAAGTCCAACAATTGCCTTGTCTACAAAACTCACTAAACGTTGCTGAAGCTCTGAATGCGTTTGGAATCATTAGGGGGTTCGACAACTTATAAGAAAGATGGAGAAGCTAATGATAGAGAGAGGCCATGTTCTTGCAGGTGGGTGATTCAAGTGATCTCAAGGCATGTAGGCTCCATTGCAGTCATTGTGGTGAATAGGTTTGTAATCTCAACATAATGCTCAAAGTGCTGAAGTCAATTTATCATATATGAATGCTCAGCCAAATATACCATAGTTTATAATATTTTGGTAAACAAGAACACATGGCTAATTGGCCGAATTCAAAGTCACGTAGGCTCCAGTGCAGGTGATCTTGCAGGTAGTTTAAGTTGAATTTGAAGTCCTTGCAGGTGATCTCAAGGCATGTAGGCTTCATTGCATTCAATGTCTCTTAGGACTCGACATGGCTAATTGGAATGCAATAGAGTTCCACTATTTAAGAGGAAGATAATGATTAGAGACATGCCACTTTCAAGAAAGAACAAAGTCATGTTCTTGCAGGTGGATGATTCAAGTGATCTGAATCAATAAAGGCCCACAATGTGCAAAGCTATTAGAACTCAAGTGCTATCATGGACAAGAACTAAATGGGAAAGAAATTTTATCATAAATGATAAGTGTCCTTGATACAAGGACTTTATACAATACCAGGGACAGAAGCAAGAAACACAAGTACCTCTAGAACTTGATAATGATCTATTATCGGCAATCGAAAGTGATAGATCAACTACTTAAAGAAATGAAAGAAATCTTTTCAATGAAAATCATGATCACCAAACAAAGGATGAAAGTCTAGTGGCATGGAAGAAGAGAGGTTTGATAATGACAGAGAGAGGAAACTTTTAGTAGGAAGCAAAGCCATGTTCCTTAATGCAGCTGGGTGGCTCCTCATTTCTTTGCAGGTGATATGTAGGCATGTAGGACCATTACATTCATTGTGTCGATCAGAGTTTCGATATAAACATAAAGGTCAAATTGTGGTTCTTTCATCAGATATCAATATATAGAAAACATGGCATGTTACAAAGTCTAAATGCTCAACCAAATACAAACAATGACATATGGCCATTGGCCCCATAAATTTCCTGTCCTGAAAGATACATCTATGGCTCAGTTTCCTCTTCTACAATATAAATAGATCCATTCATTTGTTCATTCAAATTGTACATCAACAATTTTCCTTTTCCTCAATTCTAGTTTCAATCTTAACCATGCTGAGTCCTAAGAGACTAGTCGAGAAGGCGAAGAAGGGACTTCCCTCGATGAGAGCCAACAGCCGGTCCAGATCCTCGGATGGAAAGGAAGGCCACTTTGTGGTCTATACTGTGGAAGGCACAAGGTTCGTGGTGCCATTAGTATTCCTCAGAAGCTGTGTTATTGAAGAACTCCTCAAGGTTTCAGCTGAGGAGTTTGGATTACCAGGTGAGGGGCCAATCACCTTGGCTTGCAGTGGCTTTTTCATGGAGTACATCCTCTCAATGCTTAAAAGAAGCATGTCAAGAGATGTGGAGAAGGTGTTGCTTGCCTCCATCAATGCAAACTGGAGTTGCAATTCCTCATTAGCTCATCCTCCATCTCGCCAACATCGAATAGTAGTATGACAGTGATAAATGTTCTGCAACTAGGAGCTTGTATTGTTTTTTGTACAGAGATTTAGATAACTACGAGTAGCAGCTATTGAAATACATGAGCTCACTGCTCACTAAATGAACCATTGAGTTACTTGTGCCACAATTGAGACAACAGTTTTAATACCAGAACCATCAAAGTCCTAACTGGTTTGCAGTTAAAGATTCTTAAGAATGTTTCTAATGGAGTGACATTGAGTCAACTTAGTGTTATTATTCTATCTTATAATCTTAATGCCAAACATAACACTAGGTTCTTCTGATTCTTTCATGTCAAAATAACTAAACAAGATAAACTTAGTTTCATTATATTATAATCATCTAAGCTAGAAAAACAATTCTTGCAAACACACAAGCAAAAAAACCTTCACATATAAGAAATTTTACTGAAAAAAAACTTATAGTAGATTCATGTTCATAAAAAGATACAATAAGATTATCTTTAAATTTCTCATGTCACTGTTTAAAAATGTTCTTATTTGGCACAGCAAAACCTTCGGATAGACTGATCCATATATATTTTTTTCGTGCATCATTAGAATTTAGGTAGGAAATGAATGCCAATAAAGCTCTAAGAGAGGCAATTCAAGCTACTAGAGGTTAAGCATTATTTTTATAGTATCGATCTAATTGTACATTATGATTATCTAGTTTGTTGTCCATTAAAAATAATCAAATGAAGTTTAGTAGGCTATTGTGCTTTAAAACATCTATATGAAACTATCTTTAATGTGTAGAGACAAAATTATTTTATTTTTATGATAGACTAAAATAGAAATAGGTTGAGATACCAATCTAAACACAATAAGCTTTCATTCACACTTCATCAGTAAGTGATTGAAGTCTCTCTAAAGATCAGACCATTTGAGTGTGATATAGATTGATTGTCTTTCATGAAGGTTGAGGGAGGGAATGATTTCCTAGATAATAATAAACTCAATGCGTATCTCAACATAATTCATGCATATAAACTTAAATGGTGATTCTGCTCATAGCTTGCTGCTGAAAATGGTTGAAAGATACATGTTTATTTTCCCCATCTACATGTTTCTCAAGAAGCTTAGCTAAGTCAAAAGAAACAAAAATCTTGTAATCTCTATGTCAATGCTACTAAATGGTGCTGATCTTTTCCAAGTTGGCTTGACAGAGAAGCTGAGCACCGATTTTCATTAATGGAGGCAAGGAAGGCCTTCTCTTCACTAGACACACGCCTACAGAGCAAGGAGATGATGTGCTCCATGAAAACTCTACTGCATGCCAATCTGATTGGGCCATCGCCGAGCAACCCGAACTCTTCTTCGGACAACTTGAGAAGCATTTGGACTATTTTGCTATTCAGGAATGCTAGAGGGAGCATGAACCTTGTGTCATCCACAGTGTACACCACAAAGTGGCCCTTTTCAGCAACCACTGAACTGCCATGGTAGCAATTGGAACTGCTGATGTTGGCTTTCATCAAGGCCATGGGGAGCTTCTTCTTGGCCTTCTCGACGAGCCTCTTGGGACTCAACATCACTAATTGCTTGAATAAGGAAATTTTCTTCTCTTCAAAACTTGTGAAAATGTTGCTAAAGCTCTGGATGTGCTCGAAAACATCGAATCGCAACTTATAAGGAAGATGAGGAAGCTAATGACAGAGAAATGTCACTTTCTGTAGGGAGCAAGGCCATGTTCTTGCAGGTGGGTGATTCAAGAGATCTGAAGGCATGTAGGCTCCCTTGTGGTTGCATCACTCTTGGGTGTATGCCACTGATTCAAGGACAACAAAGGCCCACAATGTGCTATGTTATTAGAGCTTCGAGTTCGATCATAAATGAAAAATAAATGGTCAAGAAATCATCTGTTGGAGAGGAAGAGGAGATAACTCACAAAAGGACAATCTAAACACTCCTCTAGATTAATGCATATTAATCTCTAGACTCTGCATACGATGAATGTTATACAAGAAGAAAAACTAAACACTCCTCTAGATTAATGTCAATTACAACACTAGCTTCCTAATTCTTTCATGTCGATGTTACTTTCATCAATTTCATGTAAGCTAGTAGAAGAATAAGTGTGTTATCAAGATCCAAACAAATTAGAACACTTCAACTATTACTGAAAATACACTTTTGATAGAACAATATGATAAGATGAATTTGTTTAAGATCTTGTTTAATGCCACAAAGAGACATTATTACTTGCACACCTTCATTTCCATTTAGGAACATTGTTTTCATGGCCATTTGGTGAATCTCAATGCCAATAAAGTTCTAATAAAGGAAATTCTAGCTACCATGCCATCCATTGAAGTGCAAGAGATTGACACGGAGAGTGATTCCTTTCTTGGTAACAAATTAAATATGTGCCTTTTAACACAACTTGCAATGATGTGTATGCCAAGTGTAAAAGATATCAACAAAGCACCACGTTAGTTTCGTCTACAAGGTTTGCCCTTGTGCGCTGTACAAGTGCCAAACCAACCTACATTGCCCTACAATTAGATGGTCTTTAACCTTTCTATTTGGTGTGAGACAAGATTGACTTTACTCTGGCTAAATGGTGATTCTTCTAATAATTAAGGAAACCATATTCAGAGAACTTAGGTGCTGAAAATGGTTGAAAGGTTCATGTATTTCGTCAAGGAGTAAAGATTTCTCTATAAATTAAGACGAGTCAAAAGAAAAATATATATATAGTTCTGGTTTCTATGTCAATGCTACTAAATGATGCTGGTCTTTCCAAAGATGACTCGACGAAGAAGTTGATCATTGGTTTGCGTCAATAGAAGCAAGGAAGGCCTTCTCCACATCTCTGGGCACATGCCTATGGAGGAAGGAGAGGATGAACTCAATGAAAACTTCAGTACAAGCCATCATAAGAACTTAATCATGGCTAATCATCAACCATCATAATTGATAGCTCAACTAATTAATAAAAGAAACAAATCTTCTAAAAGAAAATAATTTCACCGAAAACATGGATAAAGGTCTGAACATGGTTGTAACCACTGAAGTAGGAGGCAAAAGCCACTCCATATGTGATCTGAAGGCATGTAGGCTCCATTGCATTCACAAGAACACATGGCCTTTGGCCTATATTATATTTCTGGTTTTCGTGTCGAAGTTCCATAGACATTTCAAAATTCAATAAACTTATCACAATTAGGTTCCAGATTGAAATCATGTGCTTTGGTCCAGAATCACTCGAGCATGGTAGCTCAAATATCATCACCCTCCACTTGCAACTGTCATACTACCCGAACAACAAGAGACAAAATTCATGAGGATATCTTGTCCAACCAATATATAACAAAGTAGCTTTCAGATTTGATTCCTATAGCAAGCTCACATGGCATGCTTCCTTTCTATGAGAAGTTTTGGAAGACACATCTGTGGCCTGAGTCACCTCTTCTTCAATATAAGTAGAGCATTTCGTTTGTCCATCTCAGGCACATCCCAAGTTTCCACAATTCTCCCTTTCTTCAACTCATAGATTAAGCCTCAACCATGTTGAGCCCCAAGAGACTTGTTGAGAAGGCTAAGAAGGGACTTCCCGTCTTGAGAGTTAATAGCCAGTCGAGATCCTGCAACAAAAATATAATGGTTGCCAAGGAAGGCCATTTTGTGGTCTACACCATGGATGGCACAAGGTTCATGGTGCCATTAGCATTCCTCAAAAGCTGTATTTTTGAAGAACTCCTCAAGGTTTCGGCAGAGGAATTTGGATTACCCAGTGAAGGGCCAATCACCTTGGCTTGTAGTGGACTTTTCATGGAGTACATCCTCTCAATGCTCAAAGGAAGCATTGCAAGAGATGTGGAGAAGGCTTTGCTTGCCTCCATCGATGCAAACCGATGTTGGGATTCCTCTTTAGTTGGCCCTCCATCTCGTCAACAGCGAAAAGTAGTATGATACTGAATATATTTCATAGCTAGGAGTGTGTATTGTTGTGTACAAAGATTTAGATACTGCGAGTTAGCAGCTGTTAAAATATATGAGCTCATTGAATAACACGTTGCGATCTTTTTCTTAGAAGACCATATCTTATTAACAAAGAAAATCAGGACATATATATGAATAAACAATCAACCTAGCTCACTAAACAATCAATCAACCAGTAATAGACTGCTAAACAGTCAATCATTCATCGATTTTAATTATTTATTTTATAAAGTCAATGAATTCAAAGGACATGTGATATGTGAGATGGATATCAGAATCTGAATTGCAGGTTGACATATTGAATGTAGTGGCTTTTCTAGCTACCTCTTTGTAATTCCCTTCGAACTTCATCAAGAACTTTTCTTTTTTCTAAGTTTGTCGTTTGAAATAAAGATCTAAATGAAAGTGTGCAATTGTTGAAAAATGCTGGATAGTTATCATAACACAACTTCCTTTCTTTGAAAAAAATAAGAGTCGGTTTAACAGAAACTAAATGATTTGCTTTTCTGATCTTGCATATCCGATTAGCAAACATGACTTGTATTCTTTTGTTCCTTATGAAACATTATTCCGAAAAATGGCAGGAATATTGACAGACCATCCTTTTATCACAACAAACTGTTGGCAGTAAGAATGTTGGCCAAACAGCAGATAGATCTTGTACGCGCAATGCATTTAGGTTCAAACGCTGGCTTAGTCGACAACATTTGTCTGTTAAAAGAAAATAGAAGCCATTCCTTGCTGCTACTGATTCTTCAGTACCATTATCAGCAGGAAGTAAATGAGGAAGCATGGAACAAAACATGAAACTACACTGATTTACGAATATCAGAAACTATTACAGTAAGTTTCATGAGATCTTTCCTTTCAAGGAAGGAAGGATGGAAGAAAAAAAATCCATGAGAAATTTGGATTTTTCTTCTCAGCTGATAATCTGTCAGTGCTGGTGGAGATTAGTTGGAGCTGTTGGTTCATTGTTTTCAAAGTCCTTTCCTTTCTTTTGGTTGTTGATACACTTGAAAGCAAAATGCTACTTGATTTGCAGATACAAAAAAACAATTTGCACCCCCTTTTTCTTGTCTGATATCATAGTTAAATAATGAAATTGCGTGCTACAAGGATTATCACACCTTATTGCCAATTAACTTAAATTCTCAATTACCTTTCCCTGTAGTACAGCATCATCAATGCTACCAACCCCCTTTCTTTCTCATATCCCTTTATTATTCCCTTGTCCTTTTGGCCAACAATTACCTAATAAGATAGTTACTGATATGAAACAACTGTGCAATACACTCTAAATTATTGTCCCTTTTCTCTTGATATGTCCATGACTTTGCAACCTTGTGTGGTAATCAGTTACTGTCTTTAAAAGCCTTTAATTTCTTACTTTTCAAACTAACAAAAAATTTCATACTTGAGTTCTTGGTGATCATCTTATAGCTTCAACATAATACATACTCGATTTGTGTCATGCCCCACGCGAGGTAGGCTTAATGCAAAAACTAGCTTCACTCGGCTCGTCAAACTAACTAAATGCATACCTCAAAAGAAAGACTTTACTAACATAGTTAATATCTCGTATCGCAATTTTTTTTTTTTTGTCTGGCACCAGAGTATCCGAACCTTCGGCTCAACTAATCCCTAGGGGTGGTTAGCCCTGCCTCATGGTCTTTCGGGGATGCCCCTTCAACAGCTGAACTAGAAGAGGTCAGATCCCCAGCGGATCTCCACCAACCATCTGAGTAAATCAAGGAAGCACTCGTAGCTTTTTAGCGAGTCAACCCGGACTCCGTAGTCGCGTCATCCCTGAAAGACTGTTCAATGTCGAAGTCGTACTTCATCCGCCAAGTAAACTCATGCACAGAGGGTCGCCTTCACAAATTTTTCAGAAATTCGTCGCCGAACCGCACCTCAGCAAAGGATCGAACTGTGTTCTCCTGAAATGCCTCATCGTCTTCGCTGCTGCACTATGCCCCTGGGGCCATAAATTTCTTTTGAACTTCTCTAGTTTTGCTGAATTATAATTTAATCTCTTAAAATGAAATATTAAATTAACTATGGTTGGATGATGAAAGGTTAACTTATCTGATCTTAAACAAATTGGTCTTGAAAAATTGGCCGGCCGCCGGCCGGCGACAAATATATAATTATGGTTATCCTGCCAGGTGCTGACAAGGATTTAGTTTAATCACTTTGTTCTTTGATGACACACACTAAATGAAGACAGACGTCCAAACTCCTGTAGTCTGTAGGAACCTGTATGGATTAATTAGCTTAATACTCTTCCCTTAATTATAATTTATAAATGAAGATAGGATCATTCACGCCATATTTTTATAATATGGGGCGATACTGTGGCATGTCAATATTTATCAATTATTGCAAAATAAAATAATTCATAATTGGCGAATGGCCACCAGTAGGTTTATTTATTCCACCATCATTGATACCTATTTATTTCGAATAAAACTTGGCGTGATCCTTTCACTACAGTGAAAAACAAGTGAAATTAGAAATTAAAAAAAGAAACAAAAACAAAAACAAAAGTGCACCTGATTTTGAAAATGAATGTATTTGGAAGTAGTAGCAAAAATAAATAGTAATGGATATTCCTCAAAATATTCAGTTTTTTTAAACTAACTAATTAATCCTCAAAGTAATTAGTTCAGCTCAATGAAAGATCATCAAAGTAAATCTAAAAGTATTTATAGCGGACAACTCAACCGTCTAACATTGTAAATTTTTTATCTCCTGAAAGAAAATACCTTATAGAGTGAGTTATAGTTGAGAATCAAATTATAAGTGCTTGGGAGTGTGCATGAGCACCCTTTGCTGCACCTAGGAGCAAAGAGAAAAAAAAAAGTTTATGTTTGATAATGCGCTAAATGATATTAAAATAAAATTTAAGGATAATCAAAGTTGAATTTGCTCCTTCTCTTTATAAACGAAGGGTGTTGTATGATTTTTTTAAAATTGGCATTTAGTATTTATGCCTTTAGCCCAATTAATTTAAGGGGTGGTTAGCTTGATCCTATAGAAGTTTTTAATTGCTATCAGGGTAT
>JBAMHZ010000023.1:1422378-1443840 GCA_037177395.1 Alpinia galanga | reverse complement strand
CATTCAAGCCTCCAGCTTGTCTCCAATGCCATCCTTCACGTATGCCTCGAAGTACGCTTCCCTCGGCTCATCCCTGCAGCCATGTCCACGGTCCCTCGGATGCACCATCCTTTACCGGACCCCGAAGCCATCAAACTGTGTATCCTGCAGTCCTGCACGACTCATATACACATATCAAATAAAGAGAAAGCCTAACTTAAATCCTTTACCCAAACACCAAAACCCATGGTCATCCCAAACCATCTTGAGGCAAGATTGCTCCAACAAGGCTGTGCACAATGGATCCTTCCCCGGGACCCCGCATGACGGAAGTTTCGTGCACCGGGCTGCCCTTATCCTGTAGCGGGAAGTGTTTGGTGAAAGCACAGACTGACATGAAAACCAGATAATATGAGGACTTTTGAATCTCCATATAACTCTCATAAAAAAGAGTCAAGTATGTTGGGGCAAAATGAAGCCTAATAGTTTAATGAATTATCATAGAGCTGCAAATGGTGTCTGAATGCTTACATTTGTAAGACTATAATAGTGGCATTAATACTAGAAAAAACTGAGAAAATAAAAAAAAGGGGAAAATAGAAGAATGCCTTGGGGCTTTGAATTTTGTCTGATTGAAAAACCAAGATGATACCTTTTAGCCGTGTACAGAAGTGTAGGAGAATTCCTTGCACAGCATGAATGCTGTACAAATCAGAAAAAGGGATAATAAATATTCCTATGTTGTAGAATTGATCCTTAGTTACATGCATCCATGGATATATTTAGCTGATTATAACCATAATAATATGACTTAGTTATCACTCCTATGACCAATGAAATATTTTAGGAACATATTTCACTCAATTTGGACAGTGAGAATAGTAACATCTCATTAATCACGATATGGTTCTGATGCATAAGATACATAATGTTATATCTGAGGTCTACAAGGAAAGGCTTTTGAACAGTTAAAATCAGATTTGAAAATTTCAGTATACATGTTATTTTGATTAATTGTTAAGCTTAACACAAGATTTTGAGGTTGTAACAAATCTAGCACAAATATTCAGTTTAACAAATTTATGCACTTTCTTCTAATTTTTTAATACAAATCTTGCACATTTTTTTATCTAACACATTGTATAACAATTTGGTAATTTAAAAAAATTATTACTTTAATTATATAAGTTTGTTAAAAAGTTGAAATAGATATCATGCTATGTGCTTAATAAAAACTCTGTTAGTTTTTTTCCTAAAAAAATTTGATATATGTGCATAAATTTGTTGAAAAAGAAAGTATCATGTTATATTTGTTAAAAACTCCAACATTTTTGCTAGATTTAGCAATTACCTCTAGTTTATTTGCTTGCTTACATATGTTTTGTAATAATTTCCTATTCTGTCATGTTACGCTATTTTTTAAGAAAATAGATTAGAGACCAATACTTGTACAGAGTAGGAGAACCCATGTGCACACAGTGGGAGTATATACACACATATATGTATGTATCCTACTCCCTAGTCATGTCATGCGTCAGCAATTAGTCTATTAGTCTAAAATATCAGGGGTGTCAAAGAACATACTAAATAGATCAAAACATTTTCCCTACAGCTTGAGCTTCTGGGATAAATTCCACCGATCTAATCTTAACACATAGTTTTGATATCTTCTTGGTACAAGGGTTGAATATTTTAGTTTTATTTTCTACAACCAAAATATGATGAAGTTGGCACCATCTCCAGATGCTATCCTTTAGTCTTTACGTTTACTTTGTGGTAAATTAACTAAATGTATGCCTGTTTTCCAACACTTGACCTTTTTCTTCAGATTCATATTGCTAGTCTCTCGTGATGTCAAACAATTTATTGTTAAGCACCAGACTATTTTGTGTAGATATAAATGTTTATAATTGTTTGTGGTCTTTGATTTTTTTTTTTTTTGTTTACATATAAACGTTTTTTAACAGCATTTGCAGATCAAGGCTTAGTTGAATTTATGTAGTAGTAGTTGTTGTTGTTGTATTTGCAGATCAATGGCATTATTGATTTATCAAATCACTACATGCTGCAGGTATATGAAGTTTTAAAGTTAGCTAACCAGTTAATCCCTCCAAGAGAGAGAGATTCAGACAATCAATTAACACAAGCTAAGGAAAATATTCTAATGGTTGTGCCCAATTGCTTGGAGCAGTTTTCAACAGATATTCTTCCTGCTTCAATTCAGGTGTGTTTCTGTTAATGGTACATCATGTATCCCGAATAATATAATGCTAATCTCTACATCACATATATGTGGTAGGTTGTGAACTCTGATGCAAATCCATATGCATGTTATGGTTGTGTTTCCATCATAAGCCGCATTGCCTATTACAGCACACCTGACACACTTCTGAAGTCAATTAAAGATATAAATATCTCAAAGTGAGTAAACTACAGAATTGATGTGATCACATCAATATGTAGAATTTTTATTAATGGTTCTCTCTTCAATTTTGTTGGGCAGTTTTTTGGCAGGGCTGTTGCTCAAGAAAGATCCACATATATTAATTTCTACACTGGAGACAGTTGAGATTCTGATGCAAAAACTTCCTGGTTTTTTCTTAAGTTCTTTCATCAAGGAAGGAGTAGTTCATGCAATTGATGCACTTCTATCGGAAGATAAATGCACAGAGCCTCTACTTGAACGCCCAGATGATCAAATGGTAGTAAAAGATATTTCCAGATGCCTGTGTTATGCATTTGCTTTATCTAGGGTTCCATCTGCAGAAGCAAAGACATGCAAGATTGTAAAAGAATCCATCCACAATCTTGGAAGGCACATTAAAGCAACCTACTTTGCTAATGAAGCAATAAGCTCTAATATTGGATTTACTGAAAGTCTTCAAAATCTCAAAACTTTGTGCAAAGTGCTAACTGAAAGTGTGGATATGCATTTAAATAGTGTCAGTAGTCTCCAAGATGAGGAGAATTTGACTCAAATGTTAGACCAGGTAATGAGAACCTTTTCTCAGGAAGATCCTATGTCGACCTTTGAGTTTGTCGAGAGTGGTCTTGCAAGATCTCTGGTTCATTATTTATCAAATGTAAGGTATCCACTTGGAACTCATGGTGTTGGCTTATCATGTCACATTCTCACCATACTAAAGAGGTTCCAGACATTTGCTTTCATTTGTGACAATACCATTTTGGTTATCTTGCTGAAGAAGCTGCAGAATGCATTGTCTTCTTTGGATAACTTTCCTGTTATTGTAAGCCAGGATTATAAGCCAAGAAACACTTATGCAGATATCCCTGCTAGGTGCTGCACCATGAATCCTTGCTTAAGAGTTCGCTTTGTCCATGAAAAAGCAGAGTCAAAGTTGTCCAACTATAACAATGTTCTAAATGTTGATATTTCTTCAACGGTTGACGATATAGAAGGATATCTCTGGCCTAAAGTTAGTGAAAACAAGAATGTAAATCTGACAGAATCTATGGATAATAACATCAGCAAACTAAAACTCACTTCTTCAAGGTCAAATCATACCTCAGAAGGGGATTCTACAGAGAGACACACAAATATCTCCAATGAGACATGTATTTCCAACTCTTCAGAGGTACAGTTTGGTTGTTAACTTGTTATTTTTCACAAATCTTATTTTTGCAGTAAAGGATTTAGTATAAATGGCATTTGTATGCCTACTACAATACATCTGATCTCATAATATTCACTCAAGTTCAATGGAAATAAGATATCAGGTGCCTTGGATGAACTTTTTCCTTGCAGTTGCTTACAAAGGCACATCTGATTTCATAGTATTCATTATAGTTCATTGAAATAAAATGTCCAGCGCTTTAAGTGAATCCTTTTCTCACAGTTGCTTAAATATTCTTCCACTTAGGTAATTAGAAGTCAAGAACAACTTTTGCCAACAGAAACTAGTCCACTACAGTCAACATCTGGTAACCTTTCAAATATTTTGAAAAACCTTGTTAGATAACATATTTGTCACTACATACCTCTTTACCTGTTGTTCTTCAGGTGTGAAATCTGCCCCAAGAATAGCCATAACAGAATCTCCAAGCTTAGGAGAGGCAAAGCAGAAGTTAACTTTTAGCTTACGTGGAAAACAACTTGACCGCTCTAAGACACTCTATCAAGCAGTTCTAGAGGATCAAATGTCTTCAGAATCTCACATGGTTGTGGGGTCAAGATTTTGGAATCAATTATACAAACTTACATACAGAGCAGCTGAAGACGAAAACTCAAGCAAGGGCCAACTCTTAGATTGTGTTTCTCAGTCAAACATCTTCTTGAATAAGCTTGGATTCTCCTGGCAAAAACTTCCTTGTTTCCCTACTATATTACAAGTCGTGATGCCCTCTGACATTGATAAAATGAGTTCAACGTATGATATTTTGTTTATGTTGAAAATATTGGAGGGTTTGAATCACTTTTCTTTGGAATTGTTGACTGATGAAAGAGTTGGAGAATTTGCTGAAGGGAAAATAGATAACCTTGATGATCTGAAAGTGATAGTTCCTTCAGTTCCAGAACTGGGGTTTGTGAACAATAAATTATCTGATAAGTTGGAGCAGCAACTCAGAGACCCTCTGGTATTGGCCACAGGTTATTTTCCATCATGGTGTAGCCAGTTAATGAATTCATGCTCTTTCTTATTTTCTTTTGAAGCAAGATGGAAGTACTTCTACCTCACAGCTTTTGGTTCTTTGAAAAATCAACAAAATAGCATACAGAATTCAAATAGCCCTAGCACAAACTCCAGCAGTGAGAGCCTCACTTATACACGCAAGAAGTTCAAAGTTGATAGGAACAAGATCCTTGAATGTGCTATGAAAATGATGGAATTACATGTTCATAGCAAGGGTTCTCTTGAAGTAGAATATGATGAAGAAGTGGGTACTGGTCTAGGTCCGACGATGGAATTTTACACATTAGTGAGTCATGAATTTCAAAAGGCTGGATTGGGTATGTGGAGAGAAGACCTTTGTCACAGTGTTGGTGAATCTGGATTATTGTCAGCTCCATTTGGACTGTTTCCTCGTCCATGGTCAACAACAACAAGTATGTTGGGTGGGACTGAATTCTCTGATGTGATAAAAAAGTTTCTCCTCCTTGGTAAGCTGGTAGCCAAGGCAATCAAAGACGGAAGGATATTGGACATACCATTTTCTAGAGGCTTCTATAAGATTATGCTTGAGCAGGTTCTTGCAAAGTTTTATAGTGATTGCTTGTGTTTGTGAATGTTGTTTCTGTGCAGTCTAACCATGGAATGAACTAAATTCTTCTGTAGGAGCTGAGTATATGTGATATCCAGTCATTTGATTCAGAGCTTGGAAGGACTTTGCTGGAGTTTCAAGCTCTTATCAATAGGAAAAAGTTTGTCGAATCAGTTTCTGGAAAAAGCCATAGGGTTCCATCTAACTTAAATTACAGGGATGTCAATGTGAAGGATCTTTCTCTTGATTTCACTCTTCCAGGCTATTCTGATTATGCACTTTCCTTGGAGAGAACAAAATTGGTAAGGCGTGAGAGCCAGAAGAGTATGACTAATTCCTTCTCATGCAAAACATTTTGGTAACTATAGTCGTTTGCTTGATAGGTTAATATTGACAACTTGGAAGAATATGTTGCGCTGGTTGTGGATGCAACAATTGGCAGTGGAATTGTGAAACAAGTTGATGCCTTCAAGTCTGGGTTTAATGAGGTAATTCTTTGTCATTGTTCAATTTAGGTTTGTCGAACCTAAAACTTTTATGGCTGGTTCTTCCTTTTGGATAGTGGGTAAGTTACTGAAAAGAAAGATTTTAATTTGCATCGAACTTTAAACATGTATTATAATTCTTGATATTTATAATGTTATCACAATCTGAGTGAGATAGTCTGGGCCCACGCTTTTAGTTTATTTTACCTTCCCCACCTTTACGTCCAGGTATTCCCTCTGAAAGCTCTTAAGATTTTCACCGAAAATGAGCTGGAGAGACTACTATGCGGCGAACAGGATACTTGGGATGTATGCATCAATTTCCCCAACTCTGTCTTTGATCTAGTGCTCCTTGATGATGATGATGATTGTCTCTTTCTATACAGTTCACTGAGCTTATGGATCACATCAAGTTTGACCATGGATATACAATGAGCAGCCCTACTGTCATCAAAGTCAGTTATCTTCACAAGTCTCCCCAAAGCACACGCAGAAATGTTTTATTCACAATATCAAACCCACTAATCCACAGTCTGTCTGTTCCTTTTTCTTTTGCAGTTGTTAGAAATCATTCAAGAATTTGGATATGATCAACGTAGAGCTTTCTTACAATTTGTTACTGGTGCTCCTCGACTCGCACATGGCGGCTTAGCTGCACTTAACCCTAAACTAACAGTCGTTCGCAAGGTTAGAATTTACAGTGGGATAAATCACCAATCTTATTGTGCGCGCATAACAGTATATGTCTATTTTCAATTGCAGCGCAGTAGCTGCGATGCTGATTTGGATTTGCCAAGCGTGATGACTTGTGCTAATTATCTAAAGCTTCCACCTTACTCTTCTAAGGTATTTGTTTCTTTCCTTTTTTGCATCTGAATTCGTGCTACTGGATGACTCATTTAAGCAAATCTCCTCTTTTGTGCATGCTGATTGTCATACTTCAACTTTCCGTTCTCAATTTTCAGATCCTTTGCCTTCTGTACGATGAGAAATGACAGTTTTATCACTTACATTGTTGTGTGTTTTGCAATTTATCATTTTTTTGTCAAATTTTAGTCAGTGTATGCTTTTTGATGCAAGTGATATTCAGTTAATTGTTAGTTTCCTGAATGAAATTTCAAGTGCAGAACTAACGAACAATTGTAATTTTTTTTAGCCCAATTTGATTTGTGGTTAGAAACAACAAATGAAACTGAAATTTTGGTTCAATTAATGAAACTGAAAGCCATGACTACCGGCAAAAAGTCAAACCAAATTACCCATTAAAAAAAGTATGATGCAAATATGATGCATTTCTTCTTGATTAAAAAAAGTATACGACTCGGACAGACTGCAAATAGGATGCATTTCTTCTTGACATGCTTGTCATCTAGAATATTCTCGCTGATGTACTAACCATCTCTCAACTTGCACTGCAGGAGATAATGAGAGAAAAACTGTTGTATGCAATAACTGAAGGTCAGGGATCGTTTCACCTCTCGTAAGCACCGCAAGACATTGCATCTCACTGCTTTGATTATGATTTGGAGTCATGAGGTCAGAGACGATGTAAATAAGTAGCAGCAGCAGGAGCCTAGTGGTGGGCAGATTGTGCACAGCAAAAGGAATGCCTGCCCAGGCTCCACAATTGTACATTGTTCAGGTTAAGTCGATAGGGAGCGGTTATGTGTGCACATAAAAGAAATGTAAGTAAGGCCATATTAACTTGTAATTCTAGTTGTCATCCAGGGTATGTTATATTACTACAAATAAGTAGAGCCTTGCTAGTCTTGTTCAGATATTTTCTCTGGTTAAGCTTTTAGTTTCTGTGTGTGGTGTTTGCTACAGCTGATATGAATCATATATGTGATAGAGGTGGTATATATATATATATTTTTAGCTATCATCGGATATTCAAGCTTTTAGCTCAACTAATTCTGAAGGCCATCAAAATAAATCGAGAGGTGTGAATAGCAGATGATTTAGTAGTTCAACATCGTAAGATTATTTTATAAAATCAGAGATATTTTAAGATTCTATTGGATATTTTACCGATGCATCATTGTTTGGGGGTATTTGAACCCTATGCAAGTGGCTTATAATCACAGTTATTGTCTCACCGTTGTGACTAAATGTGTTTTATTTGTATAAAGCATTTTAGAAATAAAATGTTTACAAAGAAGTGTTTGTTCTTATATATTTGGCATACAAATAGTAAAAAAGATATGTCCCCCTTCACTAAGTGTTGTTAGTCAGTTCAAATAAGGTCAAGGCAATTAGCCACGTTGGCCATTCATGGTGGATCAATTGATCTAGGCAAAGCACTGAGGCACTTCGGGTGAGTTTGTTGTACCAGGCAGTCAATTAGTTCGGTTGAGGTTAACGATCCAGTTGGTTAAGCTAAGGAGATTAAACAAGTTGGTTAGATTAGGCATTTTAGATGACTTGGGCAAACTAATCATTTGAAACCGCAAGTTGGGTGGATTGAGCTAGCTACGGTACTCAATTGGGTAGGTGGCTTGAGTAACTTAGACCAGCCCTATGATATTAATTTGCAACTCTTGTACTCTCCTTCTCAACCTTCCAATGTCATCCATTGCTGTTGCTCTTTTTAAGAGTCATTTTCCGCCCTTCAAAATGGTATGTTTTATTATTTATAATTTTTTTTTTATTTAGCTATGATTCTAATCGCACCTACTGCTGAAAATTTCAGAAAAAAGAATTAAAAAAAATACTTTTATATATAAAAAAAGTAGTTGTCAGTTTTTATTTCCATTTTTTTATCACCTTATTTCCCATGTTTCAACGAGATTAAGCTAACCGTGTTAAGAAATGTGTCCATTAAAAAAAATCAATGCGGTCAGGTAGGGATTATATCTTCATTTTTCGAGTGAATCTCCGTATGCAAGCTCAGTGATGTCATCGCCATTCAGCTAAATTTTAACTGTGATCCTATCAAAATCCAATCAGAGTCAGAGTCTGATCAAATGATGATCGAAATTCAACCTGATTGTGACCGTCAGCGATGATGATTGGACCAAATTTTAATTGCGATCTGACTGAAATTCAAATTCAGTCAAATTGTAGCCGCCAGTGGTTGCAATGTCATAGCTAAGATCAAGCTGAATTCCAATCCGATGGCACGCAACTACAGTTCGATCGTGGCCACGATCCGATCATAGTCACAGGCCTGCTACCGACAGAGAGGACAATGTCACGACCCTAACAGATTTAAGAATTGATTATAGCGTACTCGATGAGAATAGTGTGCATTCTTCATTACTGAGCAAATCGCAGATCGAATGGAAATATGCGTGACTGTACGTGCCATCATCCTCGATCGTCGAATTTGTCCGATTTCTCATCATCGAGCCACCGTCCATACTATAATCCAACCCCTAAATCCAAGATCATCTGCGTCATCCGATAATAGTTGAAATTCAACCGAATCACGACCGCAATGCATTCCGGTGTTACGGCCACAATTGGACCGAATACCAATCGCAATCCAATCAAAATCTTATTGTGATCCGATCGGAATCAGAGTTCGACCGGATTACAATCAAAATCCAACCAAATCACAGCCACAATGCTGAGATGCATCACGGCCACAATCCGACCGCAATCCAACAACAATCCAACTTGACTCCGACTTCAAATGAATCGCAATCAAAATCCAAGCAATTAACGACGATGCCAAGTGGCAGAGGAACGATGGGCGAGTGATGAACAAACACTACACATTTATCGTTATTGTGCATTTCTTGTTGTCCTGCACAAACGCGCATGAATTCATCTATTAATTAAGTAATCAATTAATGTAGGATAATTTTTATACTTGCATTAATTAACTCTATTGTAGGATTATTGATATTGTAATTCTGTAGAATTTTTATATTATGTTAAACTCCAGAGTAATTGAATTACTTGTAATTTATAGATTTGTAATGAGGAATCTCTTCCAAATAAGGCAGTTTACATCTATTATACAGCATGAACTTGGATTGCTCCACAATAATTTCTGAGATTAATGAAGCTAAAAGTCAGATAATACCTTGATGACACATCAGCATGAACTGTTTAAAGATGATCTAGCCATATTGATCATTAGCATCAGCAGCTCTTTCTTGCAACTAGTTCTTCCCCAACACCTTGCATAATGTTCAAGACAACGCTCTCTGCTTTTTCTGAATGAAGGCATGAATTTGCATAAGCATGTATACTTGGAAAGGCAACAATAAGGCTTGAATCGCAACTATTCGAAGTTTTCTCTAATTTCATTCCAGTGCCTAGCCCAGACAACCTAATTAGCTAGGCTAACAGTCTCGTGAGCGCGGGCCCATGGGCAGACGCACGCGCACACACACACGCACACACATAAATACTACATAACATTTTGATACACTAAAACTTAGACCACATGCAATACAACTGAAAGTCTCATTTTCCTTTTTCCTTTTGTGGTCAGGGAGAATAGAACTATATGTGCATGATGAATCTTACCAGAATCTCCCAAGTTGTTACTCTCTCTGGTGCTGCATCACTAGTGTATTATGGCTCTGGAGAAGAATCGAGTAATGATCCATGGACAATTTCTGAAGAATTTACATTACTATTCTCCGTGGGTACTGCATCACTTCTACTTTGGAGAGTGGCTTCTGCAGAAGCATGGCAAATTGATGGATGAATGTTGCCAGGAAGTTGTGTCTCATTAGTTGCTGACATTACCACATCACTTTCTCCATGGAGATTATTGAGAAGAGAATCAGGTAAGGTACCATGACCTTGACTGTCCATGTCAGGGTCATTGTGTTCTCTGACTATAGCATTACTATTTTCATCAAAATTGACGTTTGATACTGTTTCACATTTTTCTTGGAGATCTGGAGAGGTGTCAGACAATGGTGGATGAAAGTCACAGGGAATATTGGTGGTGCTACTCTCCTTGATTACTGCATCTGTTTGGTTCTGCTCATCAGAATCTAAAGAAAGAACTGATCTCTCTATCAGTACTGCATCACTTTTTGCCAGGAGATTGTTGAGTATAGGAGAATCAGATATGGAAGCATGAATCTCACTGTGAATGTCAGTGCTATCTCTGATGATAACATTGCTTATGGTACTGTCCGATACCTTTTCATGCTTTTCTTGGAGATTGGCATCGGCAGAAGTATCATATGTTGCTGGATGAAGATCACTAGGAAGGTTGGTGATACTATCCGAGGGTACTGCATCGCTCTGATTTGGGACATCAGAATCTATTGCAGCAACTGACCTGCACTCTATCATTACTGTATCACCTTCACCATGGAGATTATCAGGAAGAGGAACCACACATTCGGAAGGATGAAGTTCATTGAGAATTTCAGAACCAGTGGATCCGACAACAGCATCACTCTTTTCTTGGAGATCAGCATCTGAAAAAGTGTCACATATGGAAATATGAAGCTCACTGTGCATGGAAGTATATCTAAGTACAACATCACTAACGGTGATGTCTGATACTGTTTCACGTTTTTCTTGGAGTTTGGGGTCGACAGAAGTGTAATATGTTGATGTATGAAGATCACAGGGACAGTTTTTGTTGTTATTATCAAAGAGAACTACATCACTTTGGTTTGGGACATCAGAATCCAGAGAAGCAACTGACCTGCTAGCTATCGTTACTGCATCGCCTTCACCATGGGGACTATCAAGCAGAGGAGCTTCACACATGGAAGGATGAAGTTCATTGTGAATGTCAGAAGCAGTGGATCTGACTACAGCATAACTATTTTCTAGGAGAATGATGTCTGATGCTGTTTCACTTTTTTTTTGGAGATTGTTGTCTGGATGGATGTCACAGAGAATGTTGGGGGTGCTACTCCGCACGAGTACAGCATCAATTTGGTTCTGGAGGTCAGAATCTGGAGGAGCAACTGACACTGACGAGTGAACCTCACCTGGAATACCAGTGTTGCTATCCTCTGTGATACCTGTATCACTTTGCATCTGGAGACCGGTGTCTGGTGATGCATCAGACACAGGTGTATGACGGGCAACGGAAGTATCAATTCTATCGGGCATATGAAGGACAACAGCAGTGTCTGTTGTACCATTCCCAGTCAATACTAGTTCACTTTGGTTCGAGGAATTAGTTTCTACATAAGAATTGGACACTGATGGATGGCCATTTGGGATGTCTGCATTAATACACTCCTTTGGTTCCGCATCACATGTGTTTTTGAGATTGAAATTTGAATCATTCCCTGTTGGCGAATAAATAATGTTTATGTTGCTAGTCTCGGTGCTTTTATCTTGATAATTGGTTTCTGTTAAAGCACTAGACATAAATGAACTTATATTACCTGGGGTTTCGAAGTTACTACTCTGCTCTGGTAGTGCAGGACACCTGTTTGATTGCTGGATATCTGCAGAAGTATCTGGTGTTGATGATAGACATCCAAGACCATAACTGAGTAGTGATGGCCCAAACCATCCATATTTTCCTGCACTGCTAAAAGCCACTTCTGCATCAGAACGCCTCTTAAAAACTACTTTGACACTATTGTTCTTTGGATGAGCTTCTATTGCTGTTTCCACTATTGGTCCATAACGACTGAAAATCCTAATTAGATCAGTTTCAGAAGGAAGAGAATTGGATCCATTGAAATTCAAAATCAAAGCTGTTGGAGTATATTTATCAACCATCTTTGCATTGACACTGATTATGGGCCTATCTGAGGATAGTACTTGCTTCATATTGGGACGAGCTATTCCAATTTGAATGTGTTCTGTGGCTTGCACAACAGGAACAGAAACCAGAGCAGATGTTTGTCTTGAAGATTTCCTTCTCTTCCTTTGAATCGGAGTATGAGCTTCAACTTTGATTTTAGTAGGGTGGTTAGAAGGCATCAAGTCAGACCAGTAAGAGTCAAGCATATGATCACCTTCTATTACCTCAGGAAAAGCTGACAAACCTTCAACTTTCCGTTTCTTATCTTTTTCAGCTCGTTCTTCCTCAGGATGCTTCTCTTCGCTAACAGAAGAAAAAGCACAGTAGTTCCTAAATTTAGTGAAGAAACTGCTTACACTAGATAGATAATCATATCCTTCCGTAGGATCTCTCGCTGCTAAATGCAGCAGCAAGAGCAATTCATCTGGAGAGACATCGTACTCCAAATCATCTGTTTCAAAACTTGGGGTCTCCATCACAGTATCCCCTAAACCGTCAGAAGCAAAATCATCATATACGCTATCCCCTTTACAGAACTTCAGGGATGTTTCATTAGAAGTCCTAAGATTAGATGAAAACCCTGTCAGCTGGCTTGCAACACGACGTATATATTCTCCAACTTTAAAAGAACCTCTAGTAGCTGATGATGGTAAGTTCATTTCCATATCTCCTATTGACTCTGACCTTCTTTTCTTACTTCTCGCTAAGTCAGATGAATCAACATCAATAGCCTTGTGCTTCTTGCTAGAAGAAAATGGGACTGAATCATGATCAGTTTCAACATAAGATCTAATTATTATGCCACTTTCTCGCTGAGAAACTTCAGGTTCCATTAGCTCAGACAAGCTCTTTTGCTTTTTCCCATCCTCCAATATTGGCTTGTGCTTACTGAGTCCTTGTGCATTTGGTTCTCCAGGATCACAGAAAATATGATTTGGTTGCTTGAACAAATCTTTCCCAATACTTTCAGAATTTAAGTGTAAAGCCTCATCATGAAAATCAATTATTCCATCAAACAATTTGAAAGAAGTTTGTTCAGGATAGCCCTTGGACCTGTAAAACGCCTTCAACTGAGAATTTGCAACCACAAGGCTCAGGCGATCAGTTCCAGAATCAGGGAACTGAGCTAAATTTTTAATATATTCAAGTAGTTTGTCAGGTTCAAGATAGCTTAAAATAGCAGGCCTGTCAAGTACATAGCCATTACTACTTTTACAAACCCCAGCATTCTCAGCCTTTTTATGATTGATACTGCCATCTTCAGGCAAACAAAAACAGGTCATACCCAACTCAATGCGCCTAGAGAACTCATCCAATGCACCATTGACAGCACTTGTGAACACGTCTGAGCTGCTCTGTTTTTCAAACTGCGGAAAATGTATCTCAAAATGCTTCAATTGTGATTCATCACACCAAGCAAACGTCTTGTCCCCAAAATAAGCCACAAGAAAGTTGTCCTTTTTTTGATATTTCAATGCCAAATCTGATGCATCAGATACATCAAAAATTTGGCCAGGCCACCAAGGATGACTCTTGACTTTGCCCCAAATGAGATCAGAAATGGAAAAACCATCTTCATCTTTTGAAGGAAAGTAGTAACAAACATGTTCACCAATATCCTCAATTGAAATCCCAGGTCTTGCAGCATGTATCGACGTTTGCTCGTTATCTTTCGGGAGTTCTTCATCAATCATCATATCTTGGTCTGAAGACTTTGCTTCTAAAACCAAACTTGAGGATGAAAATATAGTATCTCCCACATTAAGTTTATCATCAAGAACAAACTGGTTATCTGACATTAAGACTGGAGGATTTGGAATGGAGCCATCAGCCATAGCAGTACTTTCATTATTTTTCATGTTCCATCTATCAATTTCTATAACATCTGTTTCTGTTCCTACACTAGAAAACCTCTCAGTCATGTGTGCTTCCAACAAGTTAACATCTCCAGTGTCAGCTTCAGCAACTCGAATGTCTATATCTGCATCAGAATCTGTTGTAATCATGAAACTAACATCTGGAATATATTCGCCCAATGGATCTTTATCAGTCACATCTGCTTCCGCAATTGGGTTAGTCAGATCAGAATTTATTTTATCATTAATCAATTGACAGTTTTCAACAACATCTGTAGACTCTAGACCAACCTCTTTTAATTGTTTCTGCTGGACAGGATTTTCATCAACTTGAGCATTCTGAATCATGTCAATATTAGGCATCTCAGTGATAAAAGTGTCGTTCTCAGAAGTATGCAACATGGAAGATTCACCTGCATCAGTTTGTCCATCCAACTCAGGGGACTTGTTATGATTATCCATAGGGAAAACTTCAATTTCACCAGTCCAGACAGAAGGATTATGAGCTGATCCTTCATTCTGGCCAGAGCTTCCAAGTTCAGCAACTTCTGTTCCATGAAGTTGTTCATTAATGGCACTGTGACTCACCACCTCCTTTTGTAAACTTTCATTTTCATCTGCAGTAGAAAGGCAAAGCTGAGGGAGTTTGATTGCATCACCATCCTGAGGCATTATCTGATTAGGTGTTCCATCAACTTCAGCGCCGTCATCCATTGCATCAGCACCCAGGTCTGCCTTTGCCGCATCAAGTTTGCCTGCAGAATCATCATTTGCCACTTGGATTGCATTCTCTGGACAAGATTTACCATCTCCAGAAAGCTTAATAATCTTAGATAAAGGTCCCTCTTTGCATTCAGATTGGTTTTTTATCTCTGAAATTTCAACCTGGATACTGCCTAGATCTAGTGTATCCACTGTTCCTTCAACTCCATCCCCATCAAAAGCAAAAGAGGCTGTTTCTGCAATCTCCTGATCGTGTTCTCCATCAAACACACTAATTGCAGGTTTATAAATGCCAACCGAAACACGATTGCCAGAAGATGCTGAATCCAGAACAATCAATTTATCCTGAAGTTGTGAACCAACTGACTCACAGCCAAATGAGTCACTCAATGTGTTATCTCGCTTCTCATCATTGATTGTATCTTCCTCCACAAGCTCAGCTCCATCTTCATTTTCAAAAAACTTATCCTTCTCCCCATCAAAATTTGTTTCACTGGCAGGAAACTGAGTGCGCTCGTTGCTATCTTCACAAGGATCATCAGCATCCATTGCTTCTGAAGTCTTGATGACATCTGCTGTCTCCTTATAATACATTTTTACCTTTCCATGAGCTTCAGATTCATCTGCCAATATCAAATGAGCTTCAAAATCTTTATTTCCTGCCAAGGGAATTTGGCCCTCTAGCAAGTTACCACTCTGTGCAATATTCTCAGCACCTGTTTTCTCCATCAAAGAAGATTTAAGCTTCTCAAAGGTTTCAACTTCATGACCAATCTTTTCAAACTCAACTGGATTGATCTCATCTTGCACTTTCTTAGCGTCTTTAGCTGCACCGGCTTCAACATCAAGCTCCACCATGCTCCCTGTCTCAGTCCCTCTACTTTCTTGCGTATGATTAGCTTCACGACCAGAGAGTAAAGAACTTGTTGCACAATTTTTGTTCTCTCGAATCTCCAAGGCTTCCGTCATTTCTGCAGCATCGCTCACGATTCCATCAGTCGTCAAACCGCTTCCTTCCGAATTCCGAACAACCAAACACTCTCCAGAGATTCTTATTTCTCCTCCAGTATCAGAAACAAGTGCAGCACCTGAGTTCGTACTTCCCTCTTCCAGCTCCCCTGTGTTCAAATCCAAGCGCGTGGTGCGCTCCACCGATGGGCTTGAAGCCATCGAAAAGAACAATCCCTAGAATTTCCTTATCTGCATCCTTCGACAAACCACCTAAACCAACAAAAGCAAATCGTGTATTCAACAAAACTTCTAAAACACGTTTCATAACCCTAGAATCAGCTACCGAAGCAGAAGCAGAAGCAGAAGCAGAAGATCAACAAGAAGCGGATGGTTCCTGAACGAATTACCTGGATCCTGCAGATCCACGGCGGAAAACAGGAGATGTGGAGCGATTAGACGGGGAAAAGAAGAAGGTGCAGGGGAGAAGATTGAGACCCTCGAAATCCAATTGAGCAGGAAGAGTTTACAAGGGCCGAGTCAATGGGCTAGATCCGGTTCGCCGCAAACAGGCCAGCCCATCCCTAGCCGGTAGAGTTTTTTATATAACATTTTCCAGGAATAATTCATTTCACCCCCTCAGCTATCTCTTTTTCAACCACATAATGTCTATCCTTCGCTTCATCCAGTCCAATGCAAACCTATAAATAAAAAGGATTTAAAATTAAAAGATTTGTCTATTTCATATGGTATGTTACTTTCAGTTATTGATTAGTGTTCGTTAATATTAATGCCAAATTATTTTGTTCATTATTTTAAAGAGCAAGAAATATATTTCAATTAATGCAAATTAAAGCCATAAAATTTAGGATAGATAAAAGTTTTTTAATGCTAGTTTAATTATAAAAATATATATAAGCTCCATTCCTTAACTTTCATAAATAATGTAACATGAATAATTTATAAATAAATCTATTTATTGACTTATATAAAATTTAATTATAAAAAATAATATATATGAACAATTTTATAGATTTTTTTTGGTCTTTCTAATCTAATATTTATAATATATTTAAAATAAAAAATAATATAAATTTCATAAAACAGATAAAAATTTAATATAAATTACAAGAATAACATAGTTGTTGATAGTTGAACAATAATATCCATAAACAAATTTGACTCAAACTCCATGGAATTTTTAACAGATAAATTTGAAAAATGCTCGCTAAGTAAATAAATATTAATTGTTCCTCAATTTACTCAAAAGTACGTCACACATCACCAACAAAAAGCTGAATTTATCAACATCAATTCAAACATATTTATCATATGTCACCACTCTATAATTAATAAGGTTATTGTATTATTGTCACAATCATACAATGTCTTATGTTCGGCAAATAATGATCAGAGTTTTAAGAAGGGAGAAATTTGATAAACTTCTCTGAAAAGTAAAGAAGCTTCCCAGAAATGAGGAACACATGGCCATGCTGCTCCAGATTTTCTGAACACATTCACAGGAAAATCAAAAGAAGGAACAGCAGGCATAAAGTGCGCTATATATATCACCTGAGAGCACATCTCCGGCAGGAACACTGACAGAGGATATGCCGGAAATTGCAAAACTAACAAATTTTCTCTTCCTAAAGGTTTCAATTACATAGCACTTGTAAAATGATCAACAATAAAAAAAAATAGGGTAGGAAAACATCGCTTCCATAAACTACGAAGAGTTTACCATTCGGAATAAAGCGACCATGGAATAATCAACAATAGATTAGCAACTGCCTCGGTTAAGTGTGACGCCTTATTGCGCCTTGTTAGCTGGCTAGGGTTTCAGCTTGTTCGTCAACCTTTTAGATAACTTATCCCCATGCAATGTGATCTTCCAACAATCAGCTTGAAAAATGAAGACAGAACCCACTTTGGGAACAACTGCAATGCAAAATACACCAGTTGAGAAATTGTATTGCGTAATGAAGATTTGCAAAATCAGAACTAGAACATTCACAAAAAAAAGAAGTTATACCTCGGAACCGGTTTTCTTTTGTAATTATGCCAAAGGTCTCAGAAGTCTCTCGGATCATAATACCACTTTCGCCTTTGAAGGCACTTGTTTTGGATTGGACGACTAGAATAACATGTTAAAGAAGTATCATCCACAAGTAGATAAACTACAGTAAAATCAAAAGCATGAAGCTAGCATGATATTGATGAACAGTTACAGAAGAAAGAGTTGTGTCCAAAAATACTAACCCAAAAGAAAAGCACCATGCAAGTCTGCATTGAGAAGACACTCATTCAATTGCTTTTTCCTGTAATTCATCATAAAAACAAATTTTCATAAAATTTAAATGATCAAATTATTACAAGATGTTATATAGGAAACATGAAAAAGTGCCTGCCCACTTAAACCACAAAGTTCCTTGCATATGGGTAGAATAAAATGTACCCCAATTCTTTCAGAAGCTCAACAATGTATCCTTTCCACATTTCATGCATTGGTGTGAAGAGATCAAATCTGCAACCAGATCAGTAATTTTGTTTTTTTTTAAAAAAAAAGTACTATAAAAAATAATTTATGCAACTCTGAAACACTTTGGCACATTTAGTTCATTAAATGTGATTTTGTTGGTAGAAATAACAAAATCCAGGAATCACAGTAGCAAGCATTTACCAAATCTAACTATTTGAACAAAAAGAGATGAAGCATAAGCTCATTAACTGTGATCTTATTAATAGAAATAACGAATCAGGAATCACAATAGAATGGTCGCAGAAATAATGACCAGAATATGAAAACCATTAAACTCTTACTTGTGGAACTCTCTTGGCAGGTTGAATGATCCACACTTCCTGTGTTGTCTTTTGGACATGTGGTTCCTTGACCGTTTTGAGTGGCTCATTAAAGCCTTCAGGCGAGCATCCTTCAAACTATTATCCTTTGAGATTAATTGATCTAGATAGATCAAACTGTCGATTTTCAAGCTTTTTCCATGCCTTTTGTACTTACTGGCCTCATCGCCCTTCGCAACAATATCATTCACAATTTTGTTTACAGTATCCTTTGCATTCAGAACCTTCATCAAGATTAAAAAAAGAAAGAGAGAACACCTATATGATCGAACCAAAAAAAAATAAAACCTTGTTCTACAATAATGCTAAAAGCAAAGTTGGAATATTGGTAAACTAGACTATACTAGAAGAACTACCTTTAGATCATTAAGTTGTAGCAAATTTGCATCAACAATCCCAGAAATCTCTGAATAAACAGGGTGAACATCTGTAAATATGGGGGAAAAAAATGCTACGTTACAATCTGGGAAGCCAATAATGCAGGTTATCTTTTTATCTGTGCTCAAATTTCCTCTCTCCATCATCTCTTCCTCTTGATTTCACCTTATTCTTCCTCTACAACCACTTGTTGTTTCTAATCCCAGGACCCAAACCCAAACCGACAGTTGCTCCAGTCGTAGGATAGGATATGGCATATGGTACTCGGGTTCATAAGTGGTGCAACAAGAAAGATCATTCGGAGGACCTAAAAAGGGGACAAGGGTTAGAAATGGACCTTTTCTAGATAAAGAAGAGGCAGAAGCCTGTCTCCGCTCAGATCCACCGTCAAGCTCTGAGTTCGGGGCAAGCTTCGCCTTCCCTTTCTCTTCCTTCCGCGGCTCAACTCCGCCTACACTCTCCGACTCCTTACTTCGCTTCGCCTTTACGCCTTCCTGGCGGTGCTCCTGAAGACGGTCGGCCTCGAAGGCGAACCTCTTTTCGAGAGCTTCGAGGGCGCGTCTTTTCCGATCGGAAGCAACCGGAGTGACGCACTCGGACGTCGACGCCATCAGGGTCCAGGCGGCGGAGTTGGTAGTCGGAACCGTGACGAGGAAGTACGGCCGGATCGGCTTCGGCGACTGAGGATGGCGTAGAGAGCGGAATGAAGAAGAAGCGAACGGGAAGAGCCTCCGGCTGGTTCGGAGAAGGAGGAGGACCGGCGGCTAGATCGCTGGAAAAAAGGGAGATCGCGGAGGGCTGCGCGGCGGCGGCGGCAAGAATCTGGTAATGATGTAAAATAAATAAAACCCAAATTCGATAGCCATGCGATGAAAACCGGTTCGGTCCGATTGAATGCACAATTTAATTCGACCGAAAACATTAATGCGCTATTTATTTGGGAGAACCGAAATAAAAATATATATATAACAATTATGCTTTTCTTTTATTTATTTAATATACAATGAATTTAAAATTCTATCCATAATTTTTTTTTCTTTTCTTTAATTATAATTTTTTCTTAAAAAGTTATTTTCTGATGCATCTTTGAATAAAAAAGGCTAAAAGCTGATTTATCTTTCAATAATTTGAAATTTTAAATTTTAAATAAAAAAAATTAAAGTTAGCTTACTTATACATTTACCTTTTAATAAACTTAATTTTTTTATACACCATAAATCAAAATTGGTTCGACCGATGACATATGATTTCTCTCAGTTCAATAGTAATTAGAAATAATTTATTTTTTAGCTCATAAGACTTGTTCAGATGGCCAGTATAACTATATTAAAGTCCGAAAAAGTAAGGGATCGATTTCTAAATTTCATCGTCAAACTATTGATGACTTTGCATTTCTACGCTGACTACTATGGGTTCCTGATTTATTCTCCTCTATACATAGAGATAACGATGGAAAGTCACTAATATAGTGGTTCTATATTTTTTAGAAATAATTTATTTCCCGATTCATACCACTTGTGTCAAATTTATTTAATTTCAAAATATTTAGAAATTCCATTTTCCATTTACTTTTATTCAATGTGAAAATATCCTTAGATAGACTTGTCATCTCATACAGAGTAAATTATTCAGATTAAAATTTTGAATCGTCAGCATAAAATACAAAAAAAAAATCAATAATGTTCGAATGATAATTTTCATAAAAAATCGATAATGTTTGATTAATAATTTTGTAGCAGGTGCTAAAAAATAATAATAACAGATGAAAATAAATTAATGGCATCGATTTATTTCATCATTTCACGTTGACAAGCCCGCCGTGCGATCGCATCCGACCGCTATCACCATCACCTCGCTATGAACTGAGCCCAAATGAACGGTCAATAAGTCCACCGCACAGATTTGACAGTACGACGATTTGCACAGAAAAATCCACCGATAGCATTGCGACCCACGACAGGGAGGATAGAAAAAGGAGGCCAAATAATAAATTACGTTTAATATCTTGATTATTTATTGCGGGGAAAAACAATAAAACAAGGTGACATTTTTGGCTTCCATTTGAGGTTTCGGCGAAAGCGAGTGCCTTGGCGATCTACTCCTCTTGTTAGGGTTAGGGTTAGGGTTAGGGTTAGGGAACCATCCGGCGTGGTTCTAGGCGTACATGGCCGCCGATTGCGAGTCCGGCGGCGGCGGCGCCGCTCCTGCCTCCGCGACCATTCACATACGGTGCTCCAACGGCTCCAAATTCTCTGTGCAGGCAGTGCTCGGCGAGACGGTGGGTGTGTTCAAGGCCGCTGTCGCCGGCATCTGCGACGTG
>JBAMHZ010000023.1:1313714-1325186 GCA_037177395.1 Alpinia galanga | reverse complement strand
GATGTTTTATATCATCCTATAGTTATATTCTATTCATATTGTTAAACATCGAAATTCTACTCGAATCTCACTTGAACTTGGTTAACCTTGACCAGAGACCAATTGCACCAACACTCTTAATAACTTTCTGTATCATAATACTACAATTAAATTTAAAATAAAATATTAAACAATTTAAAATTATTATATTTATTAAAATTTATAAAATTATCATTATAACTTGATGTTTTATTTTTATAATTAATTATTTTTAATTTGATAGAAAAGAATTAAAAATAAATAAAATTATTAAAAAAAAGAGAGAGAAATAGGGCTGGAGCCTACCTTGGCCCAAGGGTTGACTCCGCCCTTGATAGTTACCTGAGCTTAACTGCTACTACTAGAATTTTAATTAATAAATTGGTAAAGAATATTTTAATATAATAATATATAATAATTCTGATTACAATAAAAACAATTAATTTTTTATACTATAACGACTACAAAATAATAACTACAATACCACTGAAATAAAAATATTTTTGATATATAATAGAATGTTTTTTTAATGAGTTTGCCCGACTAATCCTTGAAGGTGATTAACCTTACCCTATGATCTTTCAAGGACACCTCTTTAACAACTGAACTAGAAGAGGTTGAAAGCATAATAAATCTCTACCAACCATCTGAATAAATCAAGAAAAGACTCGTGCTTTTTTAGTTTGTCAGTCCGAACTCACAATCGCATTATCTCTGAAAGGCTGTCCAATGTCGAATTTATACTCTATCCACTAGACAAATTTTGAGGATAATCTCTACAAATTTTCTAAAAATTGATCATCGAACTACGTCTCAACAGAAGATTAAATTATGTTCTTCTATGAAATATCTCATCGCCTTTACCATTGTACCATCCCCAAGGGGCATAGCCATTGTTCCATGCCCAGGGGCATAGTACAATCCTTATGTGAATCTTGCAATTGTGTTCTGCAACAGATGGTAGGATCATCATACAGGCATGGAGAATACAAGGGTTACAAGCTTTGGACACATCAAGTACATGGATCTATGTTTATATTTCGATGCCGACGAAAACAAACCAGTAACTAAGAACCTTAAGAACTCCTGAGAGTACTAGAAAAATGAAAACCGTGTCCTTGCAGTCTATCCGCTTATTTTCAAATAATCGAACAAGACGCGTTACAAGGAACCCCCCTTAAGCTGCTACTATCTATTAACTGATGCTGGAGACATCGGATGCGTCGCCGCAGGAATCTTCACTGGGGCACCAGACACTACACTTGCAGAAACTGGAGCTCGCAAGCCGTACGCAATGTGAGGTGTTCCCGGGACGGAGATGTTAACTGGAGTGCCTACTGCTGGAATGAGAGGGCCGGCAACATGTTGTCCGATGGCTGCTCCATACACATTCACGGCTGGAGGTGTGCCTGACGGCTGAGAAGATTGTTTGATGGGTTTCATTGTATTTGCAGCTGACCCGCTAACTTGACCGGTGATTGGCCCTTGAGGAGCTGATACATCTCCATTGCCTACACTAGTAATATCATGAATGCTGGTCCTTCGCCGCTCTTTATTCATCGAGTTCAGTCGAATGAAGTATTTCTGTGCGTGGCTTGCAACCTGTGTTGGTGTCCTTGATATTACAAAGTTCCGAGAAATGCTCCTCCAATCACCTTTCCCATATTTATCGAGTCCGAGGAGAAACAATCTGTAGAAGATTCAAAATTTAGCAATGAAAAGAATGGACTATTAGTGACAAATTCGACGAACAGTTAAGCAAACAATTAGCTGTGCAATACAAGATCAGTGGAAACTAATACTGGACAACAGGCTAGTAATCTAATATCGATAAGAAGCCTACTATTGGGATGCAGTTGAACAAATATGAAGCGAGCGACAGAAATAACCATAATTGCAAGGCGCCAAAGTGAACCATCTGCTGTCTTCCAACGACAGTCGTGTGTTTACTCTGGAAATCCTTAGCTTGTATTTTCCATTTTCCTCACTTATGCACAAACTCTCTCAACAAATTCCATAGGCCATAAGCCTTCCATCCCTCTGAAGAAAAGGTAGTCTTTGTTATGGCATAACAAGAAACCAGCACAAAATCAGTTCGATACCACACCAGCCTTCCGGCCATAACTAATATTCTATTAATTGAGATCATAGAGAAAAAAGAACGAGGGCTACTGTGTTTCTTTTTCCTTATGGAACCTCTGATCTCATTTAACAAGCAGTAAACCATTCATTTACCTCTTGATAACCAATCCAGAAAGTTGATATGTATTCAACTAATAATTCCGAAGAAGAAAATAGATAACCGCAATACAAGTTCCACTCATAATAGAGCAGATTCATGATGCAGAAGTTTGTAGAATTTCAAAGATGTAAATGCACAGTTAAACTACCAAGACAATTTGGAACATTTGCAAGTTTCATCATCTTCAAAACTTACTGGGTTAACACTTCAAGCGGCATAAAGTTGCCAGAAGTACAATATGGAACATCTGTAAGTTTCATAATTTTCGCAAGTATTTGGCTAGCACTTCTAGCAACATAAAATTGACAAAACTACCAAGTTATGTTTCGAATATGAACTCAGCCAGCACTTCCAATGATTAGATAAAGTAATAATTTCCAATTTTCTTGGTTAACAGAGTCATATGTCTAATTTGAGAACTCAGTATCCCTCTGCTTAAGAGCCCAAGTCACCTTCCACTAAGTTTATGATTCTCAAGGTGATAAGGTTTTCTGTTTCCTTTTCAAAAATACACGTCACAGGATCCATTGTAGAATTATGAATTATGTTCAGGTGATACAGCATTCTCATTCAAAGGTGAACACATGGCCTAATGTTGTCGATCTTACATTAGTTAAGTTTTACTTAGATAGTTTTAGTGTTCTAATTGATGAGGTCTAAGGTCTAACACTGTCGTAAATGGAGTATTTTGGTAAGAAACTGAGTGCTGCAGGAGCATTCAACTGGGTGTCACAACCTTTGCAGGATTACCATGTAACACCTCAAAGAAACATTACATTCGGCGGCCAGAAACAAATGGAAGTAGACAATAGAGATGACAATGGCGAAGGGCATTTAGCTTTCCATCCCCACCTCATATGGGAAGTGAGGAAGCGAGGCGCAGCCAGTTATGGGATGAACTCTTCTTCCCCAAGCCAACTCCGCCATGCTTCTTCGTGTGGGCCATGGAATTTGGAGCAGGGCAAACTAGTATTGCTCCAAAAATTTACCTTAAATGACAGACTAAATAAAATACAATGTGACAGCAAAATTAGATTACTACTCACATGTTTTGTATTGCAACAACACATTTACAATTCTATCTAGAGCAAAGAAGCTTGGAAGAGATGCAGGGCTAATTATGCCCATGCTCATCGGTCAGAGAAATAGGATGTTAATAACGTATTGGTTCCATACCGAAAGAAACGACTGACTAATGTGGGGTATATTGAAAGATTGCTCGAAAACCTTATTATATCCACCCCCAATAACAGTTGAAGTATGGCATCCTCCACTATTACCAACTAAATAAATAAGAAACAGAATAAATTTATTTTGAAACTTTCCCAAGAAATAAGGCTGGAAATATTTCAAAATTTATGCTCTGTAGGATTTTACACAATCAATAGAATAAGGATCAGATCTGGCTTGTAGTATTTCAAACAGTGCCAATCCGCTCATATCGCCTCAATATATTGCATTTCAGCATAGCCAAAACATCCTAATATTGATGTACCAGCACAAAACAGACTATCAACCCAACATCCACCTTGTAAACATTCAGAAAAGTATTTTCTAATTCTAACCTCCTGCCAAATGATAACTAAGTGTCATAGCACTGTCTTGCAGCAAGTCTTAAGCAAACAAGATATGAGTAACCTGATAAGTTAGTTCACTAAGATGCAGAAGCAATATAAAAAAATTGCACTGTAGCCAGAGATTCCAGAGACCAGAATAACACACTACAGAAAACCCCACACTACTCTGAAAAATTAACCTTACAGAAAAGTTATACTACATGGTGAAAATTTTCAGCGCCTTTTATGACAAGAAACCTTTGAGACGAATAACAGCTTCAGAATTCCCAAAGTTAAATTTACAGAAAAGTTTTACTGCATGGTGAAAATTTTCATCACCTGTTAAGATAAGAAACCATTAGGATGAATGACAGATCATGACCTCTTCATGTTTCCACATGTCAGAGCTTAATAGTCAAGTGTTATTTCCATTGATTAAGCATCACAAAGTTATTAAGAAGACATGTACAAGAAAGGGAGGAACAGAGGTGAATTGACCTGTGCTCATCTTCAGTCCATGCTATTCCCTTTCTGCGTTCTTGTTCTGCCCGAGATGCTTTCCCACTGTGACCACCGTCGCCGCCATTCCCATGCCAACCCTTCTTGCCACCGCCGGCGTCGGTGGCATGGTCAGCACCATCAGACGGAGATGGGTAGGAAGGCAGAGGGACTCTGCCGGACTGGATGCTATTGACATCCTCTACAAGAAGGTCATAGTGGTCCTTTACATCTTCAACGGTCTTCCCAGGCACATCGGCTGCGATTTTCTCCCACCGCTCGCTGCAATCCTCTGGGTGGGTTGCCAACGCATTCTCAAATGCCTTTTCCTGGTCCCTGGTCCAGGACGAGCCACAACCTTCCACTTCCATCACCATGTAGATGAATCGGGAAACTAGATGAAGAAGAAAGGGGGATGCTCTCGAAACAAACAAGCTCAAAGTCCTTCAACTCAGGCGCGCAAGGTGGGATTTTTGCTTCGGTTTTAGATCTGGCGGCTTTCTGAACGGGAAAAAAAGGACCTAGGGTTTATAGATATCTAAGGAACACTGCAAGGATGGAGTATTTTTGGGAAGGAATCAAACGCAGGTGGAAGTAGGCTTTCTGCAATCGCAAGGGGAGAGAGAGGCAGTGCGAGAGCCAACACAATACCGAGACAAAGATCAAGAATAAATATCCAATCCGAAGGCACAATCGTGAACAAAGAGAGGGGGAAAATTGAGGGTTCGGAGATCGAAAGCAACTTAGATAAACCAGACAAAGGACCAGATAGATGCGATTGCAGGGGCGAAAGGAACAAAATAGAACATTGTGGACGACGGCGACGGGGACGAAAAATGATTTCTTTTATGCTTACAGTCGCCAAGCCCTATAGATCGATCCAAGGAACAAACTTTGCAATAAAAATCAAAACTTTTACCTACTAATTCAAGCAGGAGCGGAATCTTTACAGAAATTGTTACTCCAATCATTCAACACTTGTTATTTTCCGAATCGAAACCAGCCGCCCAACAGTGCAAGCAGCTCAACATCACCATCGATGAAATGAATGCGAGCATGCCACCCATGGAGGAAAGCCAGGTCCACCCGAGCCTCCACCCACCCCCACCAAGGGATAGACAATGTGTCACACATCCAGCGGCTCCTGTATTCCCTCGCGCAGTGGATAAGGACTTTCCAGCTCAATCCAAGGAATAAAAAGGGCAATTTGCCTGTTGGAGTAAATTTATAGGGTTGACTTTTACCCGAAGTAAAATTGTAAAATCTCGAAAAATCAAGAAAAGGAAAGTCGTGGTCATTCCTTTTTGAGGGCTTGCAATAAGAGAACGAAATTAGCAGATAATAACTTTTTTTTTTCATTTTCTTTTTAAGTTTGATTTTGAGAAGATTAAAAATATATTTATTATTAAAAAAGATTATCATCATAGTAATGTATCAAATAATTATAAAAAGTTAATATAAGATTTATGACAAAAATGAATTTTATTTTAAGTGAGAACGTCTTTATGAATTTAAATTAGTAAGCTAATTATTTTTTTAAAAAAATCATATATCGTTGATAAAGTGCCACAAAGGGCAACCGTAGTATGTCTAGATATATTCAACTAAGTTGGCTCAAAGATAATGATACAGTTGACTATCATGTAGATTTTAATTTCTCTGAATGTATTATTGAAATTCTTAACTGAAACTCTAAAATATTTGTGACGGAAGATCTCGTTCATCATTCAATCAATTGACTATTGCATCTTCTCATTATCAATAATCATGTTATGAGAAATAATTGTTGGTGCAGAGGCACTAGATAATCGAGCCTCATTTTTTATTGTGATAAAGGTTCAAAATTAAACCATATTATGATCTAATATATTGTGTCAAACTTACAGATCTTAGTAAGTTTGTAGAAGTAGAGAAGTCCAATAGGTCAGTTGACTAGTGGTTTGGCAAAGGTAAACTCCGTGTGAGGAGTGGTGGTAAGGTCGCATCCTTAGTAAAGGGACAACCTTAGGCTTCGGTCTGACTAAGAATTCTGGGAGAATGCCAAAGTCAAGATCGGACAGTTAAGGATTGTCACAACTATTATTATATATATTTGACTAATCTTGTGTTATAGGTATCAAGACGAACCAATTGACTGGAAAAGGTCTGGGCCAAGGGGATAGATCTTCATCCTAATCATGTATCTAGATGTAAAAGACTATTCTAATGGCTTGGGAAAGTCTATAAAAATAGGGGAACACAAACCCTAAGTAGAATTGATCATGCAAGTGTTGTTGCTCTCTGAACGTGCTCCAAGGTGCTATGACGCTATTCCGACCGTGTTTTGCCTTCTTATTCTCTAAGTCGGTATATTGTTCTTATTGTTCTTTAATTATATTTTAATTATAAGGAGCGGTAGACTTGTTACCGACTCCTCAATTTGTGTAATCACAAGTCTGTTACCTCTAACGAGGAAGAGATAAATAGTGAATTGCCCCTCGAAGGCGATCTCGGATCGCAGGCCTTGGACTAGCAGTCGTTGGCTATAAACCAAGTAAAAAAAATACTTCTATCATCTTTGTTTCCGCTACGTGCTTTTGTTTTACCTTGGTTGTTTTGAAAGAAAGAAAATATCAATTTGAAAACGTCATTCACCCTCACTTAGTGTTCTTTCAGTCCTTCACCATCATCCAATCCCCTAGGGTTCAAAGATTGAGCTATAGTACTCATCTATAAATATCTATGAGTATTTTTGTTATATATCATTTGATTCCTTTGAGTTCAAGGATTATGTCATAGTATATATATATATATATTAGGCGTTGGTTGAGTGAGCGCTGTCGCCTGAACTCTGAGGGTGCCGACATCATCCGATCGCCATCAAAATCCTTCTGAATCGCAGCTGCCAGTGCTGCGGCCGCCAATGCCTAGCCACTGGCAGCTGCAATTCGGCTAAAATCCAACCAATAACAGCTACCAGTGGCTGTGCACTGGTGGCCATAATTCGATTGATTCTAGTTCTCGTTAGGTTGGACTCTCATGTCAATCTGCTCGTGGCTAAATTTTGGCTATAATTATGGTCGAAATTCAGTAGTCGGGCATGAGTAATGACCGTGACGATGTCAATGTATAGAAATTAGCAATCTTTCGTGGAAATGCAAACTTGTTTTTTTAGATTAGATTAGCATGTGTTTAATAAACACAATGTTCATTTTTTTTTTCTCTCTCTTTAAACCATTGCGACATTCTCTCTCAGTAAAGTCTGAGTTGATAGTCGATCAGAATGGACCTTCAAAAGTATCAGTTTTGCTTCTCCATTCTGACTGCCAGGGGAGGAGGACAGTGCATGCTGTGCCCGAGCCGGCCCTTAGTCGTCAGAGGCTCGGGGTAAAATCATAAAAATTGAACTCTTTTATAGAATTTTTTTTTACTTTTTTTAATAAAAATTAGATCCTTTTATATGTACATTTTAAAAGATATTTTTTAAGCTCAGCCTCAATTGTCCTCTCCCATGGCTGACTCTGTGCGGTGCTAACCAAATTGGCTAGGTCAATAAGTAAATAATATTTAAAAAAATTAAAAGGAAGTCTTAAATTACACAAATCATTGAAAGGATATTTTAAAAACAAAATAAAATAAAATAAAAGAGGTAGCTATTATATAGCATGAAAAATTAATTATTTTATTTAATCAAAATTAAGATTTAGTGTTTAGATTTTAGATAGTAAATGGCATCTGTCTACTGTAAATTATAATTATATTGTATTAATTGTTACAGTATTATAGTAATTACTCTATAATTATTAGCAGTTAGTCATAATTGTTATAATAATACTAAAAGTAAAAAAATATTTTTAGGATAAATAATATAATGGAATGCTTTTTTTTTTACTTTTAACTAAATATATAATTTAGTTGGTTGCTAGGGAGTAAATTGCAATGCAAGCATGCATCTTATTCTTTCAAATGATCAAATCGTTCGTCTATTTTCAAAATTTTTTTTTTTTTTTTTTAGTTAGCATCAAGGTGTTTGCCTTACTAATCCCTAGGATGGTTACCTTTCTTCACCTTCTGTTCCACTGTTGGTCGCTTGAATAGAGAGCGATGGAAAACAATAACGAGGAAATAAAGTGTTTTAGAAAATGAGTGTATGATTTGATAATTTTAATGCTATGTTGACTATAATATTCAAAATTATTTAATAAAATAAGTAAATTGAATTAAGTCAAATCTAAAATTAATTAAGCCAGGTGGAATTCTCTTTTCGACCCACTCACACTCCTCTCTTTTCTCTTGCCTCGGGAGAGTAAAATAGTCGGTCTTTAAAAGTGTCGCCGTGGATCTCAATATGCAAACAAAAGAAATATTAGAGGTGAGCTAGATTTATTGGCGCAATTCTTTTGTTGCTCAAGTCAATATCCACCAAAGAGAAGGAGAAAAAAAAAAAAGTTAAAAATCATCCTCTTTCTTTTATCTCTCTCGTATCTTATATAGTAAATCGACATTACCTTATTGATTGACCAAAGCCTAGGCAACAACTATACCCTTGATGGCTATTAGGGGATAACCATCATATGGAATTTCTCGTGACATGTCATGTCCTCTGTTTGTTATGCATTGAGGAGACTTAGATATAACACAAATATTGCCACGCATTCAAGAATTATTCTTTAAACTTTGGAGGGATCATTTTACGAATTATACGTGTCATGTGTTATAGTGGAATTTTCTCTATGGTTCTCAAGACTTATTATCAGAAATTGAATGATCAAGAAAACCAGTAGCATTCGGGAAGACTAATAATACTAGGAAAGATCATGGGGTTTAGGAAACCAATAATACTTGAGAAGATCCTTGGTGCTCAAGAGACTGATATTACTCAAGAAAGCTAATAATGCTTAAAAGGCTAATATCATTGAAAGCTAATAATTCTCGAGAAGACCAGAGTGCTCAAAAGATTGATATCACTTGAAAAAGTTAATAATGCTCGGGAAGAAATCAGAGTGCTCAAAAGGTGGATATCACTTAAGAAAGCCAATAATGCTCGAAAAGAGACCAGAGTGCTCGAAAGGCCGATATCACTTGAGAAAATCAATAATACTCGAGAAAACTCATAGGACTCAGAAAGGACCTCCAGATGATCATAAATTTTTACCCAAGAATTTCGAGTAACATCAAAACTATTAAAACAACTGTTCAAGTTTAACTTGTTTTTTTATTAAATTGAGCTTGGTTCGAGTTTAATTTTTTAATTAATATCGAGTTTCTAATCAAGTTCGAATCAAACTTGTTTAAACATTATCAAGGAAAAATAAAAATAAAACAATGACTTTGCAGTTGCTGCCTACGATAGTGCAAGTCTCCACTCATGGTTGCAAAAGGTGATTCATTTACTCCAAATGTTTTTATCAATCGGTCTCACAGTTATTACAAAGGAAGATAAATCACTATTGTGTAAAAGACGATTTGCTCACCCTCAACACCCCCGCTAATCGGTTCCACAGCCAACACGGAAGAGGTAAATTATAAAGAGCACTTTGTGCCCAATTAAGGACTAACGCAGTAGAAGGGTAGACATCCCAAAAAGACTTGCAGCCTTCGAAGATTGATCCTTGCTTTATTGTATAACTCTATTACTGTACTAGCCATAAAACCTTCTTGTGAGGATAAAATAAACCACTATAAAGTTTATCCTATCAGAGCTAATGTGATGAATGGACAAATATCTTTAGTGATTTGTCAGCCTTAAAAATTGACCCGTGCTCTATAATAATAGCAATTTATAATCCGTTAACCACTCAACTTTTCCGACGGAGACAATTTGAAGCGCGAGGGATGGAAACTGCTTTTAGTCCTTCTAAATTTATTTAGGCAAATAAAAAATATTTAAAAAAATGATTCTGTATAATAAATAGAAGAAAAAAATCATGTCACAATTTTATATTTCCGTCCTCGTAAATGAAAAGGCTATGAAATAATATTATTATTTTGCTCGACCAATTCAGTAGCGACACGAAGGAGAAAAAAAAAGTAGATAAAGAAAAAAGAGGATAGTTTTGAAAGTCGGCACGTAATTATCGCGATTTAAATGTTTGAAAATTTTAATTGCCCGATTCAATGAATTGCCTTTTTTTTTTACTCCTTTAAATTGCTAGTGCAAATTATTGAAGAAAATCAGTTTTTAAATTAGAAAAATTATTTCTAATATTGTCACCCTGATGCCCGTCTAATTATTGTCATCATCGATCTCGTAAAATCTCCATATATATTCTCAATTATAATATATTATAAAATATTTTCTTTCAATATAATAATTTTTTTTAGAATATTGAGTTCATAATCACCTTTCATGAATACTTTTAAATTTATCTTGATGATTGACAAGGTCTAACCTTATCTAATTTTTAAGAAATAATTTTATTTTTTTATAATCATTAATTTTAAAAATAAAAATATGAAATTAGAATGACAAATTTTATAGATATCATTATATTTATAAGTTAATAAACATATTAATTTTAATTTATTTATTTTTTATTCTAAATTTATATGCAGCATTATCTCTTTCTCTCTTAATAGCCTCATCGGCAAACAAAAAATTTATTGTTAAAAATAATCTATTTTTTTTTATTTTTTTATATTTAATAAAAAAATTTAAAAAGATAATCAATACAAACTACTCGAGAAATGATTGACGAGGCAACGGGCAATTATTGCTCGTGAGATAGGCGATATCTCTTTAGACGATGAGTAACTATTTCACGTGTAGTTACTTCACGAGCGGCTCTAATTAACAAGCGATCAGTGCGGTATAATTTTGAATCTTTATTATGCTACATTGGAATCAAGTTGATCTATGAAATTAAATATATTGTGCTAACTAATAATAATAATAATAAATATTATCATCGTTGCCCTAAGACATGGTGCAACAGCAAAAGCAGAAAGACTATATTTTACAGGAGAATATAGTTTGATCATCTACTGAGATAATATTTAGGCTACGTTTGGTACACTGTAATGTAATATAATGTGTAATGTAATATAACAGAATATGTATTACATTACTATGTTTGGTTACGATTTACAATGTAATCTTTGATTATAAAATTGATTACATTCAGTTGTTTGGTATTCATTCTTACCATCGTCAGCCGTTACCCGTCGCCGGCCGACCGT
>JBAMHZ010000023.1:1196960-1209152 GCA_037177395.1 Alpinia galanga | reverse complement strand
TACTTGGCATCATTGATGATCGATTAGAATCTCAATCTAATTAAATTGTAGTTGAATTCTGATCGAATCACAACTGGATCGTAGTTGAATTCTGATCGGATCGCAGTCAGAATCTAACTAATCGTGATCGTGACATCACGATCGCTAGTGGTCATGATTGGACTAGATTTCAACTCCAATTCTATCAAATTTCAACTGTAATCCGACTACGATCGAATCACATAGACATTCTATGGGATTCAAGTGGTGGCTATAGCGCACTCACCGACCGATGGTGAAGGCATAGACAATGTAGGGTTGAGGTGTGCACGCAACACACAAGAATAATCGTGCTTATAATGGTGTATCAATCACCAACAAAGTTGTTTTCTCTTTTAAAATGTAGAACTGCTATATTAGCAGCTCCTATCAAAGAGGAAAATAAATCGAAAATTCAATTGACATGTGCACAGAAGATAACTATCTTCTCCATTCTCTCCCGTTTCAACCTCTGTCTCCTTTTTAGCTCGCTCAGGCAATTGGAAGATGAACGGTCCTGTCCACGGGTCTTGTTTATCTTATTCATCGTCTAATGACTGAGGAGATCGATCTATCTCGGCATAAAAGAGACTCGTTACTTACTTGGGGACCATATCATATAACAAAGCTGAAGTGTCTCATTAACAGTGGACACTCAACACACGGGACGAGATTCTATTAAAAAAGGTCAAAAGGTGAAGCCTTCATTTATTATTCTCTCCTTTTAGTGCAACACTTAGATAAATACTTTTCCTGATTAAATATAAATATAGAGAAATTTTTTTTATTATTAAAAAAATAGAAAATTCAAGCTATATTTATTGAAAATATAAATATATTTATCATTCGGGTTTGTTACATAAATAATTAGTTTTTTTTTTTTTGACTTGGAAGCGGCAAAATAATACATTTTTAAATAAGAAAACGATAATAATACGGCCGGTACAAATACGTAAGTGTCCCTCTCAGTCCCCAAATGCTGAGACGTCGCTCGGGCTTTCATCGATCTGCATCTGCGCCGTAACCGCTCCAACCCTCGTTGCTCCATGGCTTCCCCCTCTCTCTCCTCCCCGATCGCCTTTTCAGGTGGAGACGGAACCGCTCCCCTTGCGCCTCAGCCGGAGTTCCAAAACGAGGTCGCAGACGTGGTCGTCCCTGCCGCCTCCGAGGTCGCTGCGGCAGGAGGCGGGGGGCCTCCTAGCGCTGGGGAAGACGCAGAGTTCGGATTCCAAAGGCCGGAGTTCGGGAAGAATCCGATCGTGGGGACGGTCCAGCCCTACGATCGCCACCTGTTCCTCTGCTACAAGTCGCCTGAGGTATGGCCACCGAACGTTGAGGGGTCGGATTCCGACCGCTTGCCGAGGCTACTGGCGGCGGAGATCAAAGCTTCTAAGTCTTCCATCGGTAAGAAGGTGAGCCTTTGTTTTTTTTTCTTTTTTTCCAAAGAATCTGGCGTTCTGCCATATAGGAATTCCATATATTTAATAATGCAAGCGCATATGCTGATCTGACTTCTCTTTTCCGACATGTGAGCAAAAAGCGTATGCCGATCATATTTTAGTTGATAAATTATGAAATACCAATGCGTCAAATTGTTTGTCGTATCTGCAATGGATGTGTTATAAACGAGACATCTAGGATGCTTGTCCTAATTCTTGTTCCTGCGTTCAATTATTTCTCGTGTCATCATTTCTTAACTAGTTAGTTTTTTTTCTTGAAAAAAGATAAAGGGAGAACAGACTAGTTCTTCCAAGGAAAGAGGAAGTACAAACTGCTACAATTCAGCCGTAAGTAAGAAAATAGGTGGAAAGTTTAGATCCAGGGAAAAAAAAAAGCCTACAGAACTATCTTGTCAAAATTAGTAGACATCTGACAAACAAGCCACCAGCCAGTCCATATGCATGTGCATCTTGAGCATACAGTAATAGAGCCGAGGGTATCACAAAATGGTACACTGCAGTTACACTTCAGGCTAAGAACTGCAGCTGAATAGCTGTGCAGTATGGCATAGCTTCGTCAGATGAATTTTATACATATCATAAATTGTTTCTCCTGTTTGATTCAAGAACTAATGAGAGGTAAATGTCTTGTTTTTTGAAAGAATATTTCTAGCATACTACCATTGGTTGATATCGTATATTTCCCTCTGTACATCATGTGTGACAAGTAGGATCTTCAGATGATACAATGTAAGTTTTGGCAAACCTTACCAGCTGAACTAGTTGGCACCTTCATACTTCAAGAATGCTGGCACACCCCACCAAAACTTTGAGATTTCTGCTACTGTTGTATTTTATATGGTGTTCATAATTTCATTGATTTTAATGGATCATTGGTTTGAAATAGTTCCTCCCATTAGTGTCTTTCGTTGTCTGTCCATTTTAACATTTCTAGTGGACCTTTCTCCATACAGTTCTTGGATGTGTCATTTATCTAGATACACAATATCATAATTCTTTTCACAATGAGGTGTTTTCATAGTTGACTGAATTGGTTGATTTCAATCTTAATCAACCAACACAAGTTGATATCTCAGTAGCCAATCTGAGATACAACAAGAGAACAGACCCCTCCAAGCTATGACAGAACATTGGCAGAAATGGGCCAGATACATCTAGTTGGAAATTGGTAGGAATCCAGCATGAGGAGCATTCCATTGTTACCAAATTGGCTGATGGAATCTTTGGAAATAATCAGCACGGTTGTAAAATCAATCCAGTGTTAAGTTTTCCTCTTCCAAACTTATTGACCCTGTGTTGATCGTTTTATACAGTTTAATGGGTTATTAGTTTTTGTTGATTGTATCACTATTTAGTGATGAATTAATTTGTATTTATAGATTGTGATGCCATAGATCCATTCCATATACAGACACGACAATAGTTTCTTTCTTCCTGTACAGCCCTTTGGGTATATTTTTATTGAAAGATAATATGCATAAGGCTGGATCCTTAGTGAATTAAAGTTATATTCATTATTTCTTGGCTTGAAACTCTTTTTGCATCGGTTTTCGTAGACTCGTCTAACTATATGTCAAGGAGAAGATGGCACTGATTTCTCAAATGGTGATGTGCTGATCTTTCCAGATATGATAAGATACAGGTTAGTCAATAAGCTTAAAGTATACTGAACAGCAGAATGTATAATCACACTTCTTAAATTTGGATTGGATTTGTTAATTGTAGGCAGTTGACACATTTTGACGTCGAACCTTTTGTTGATGAAGTGCTTAAGAAAAACTCTGAGTGGACTCCGAAACCACCTGAGTCACTTTCAGGTTCATATATCTTTGTATGTGCTCATGGTAGTCGAGATCGCAGGTGTGGTGTTTGTGGTCCTATTCTGATTAAACGATTCAAGGAAGAGATCTCATCACGAGGCCTACAGGGTGAAGTATTTGTCAGCCCTTGCTCTCACATTGGTGGTCATAAGTATGCTGGAAATGTTATCATATTTAGCCCAACTGTCAGTGAAGTAGTATCTGGACATTGGTAAGGATAAAATATCATATGGTATAAGTTCTTTTGTCGTCACAGAGAATCCCATTTCTCTTCCATGTTTAGTTTATATAACAATGCTCCTCTCTTATATATTCTTTAAAGTGGAAATAATGGTTTTTTTGTTTTTGTCTTGCCTAAGGTATGGCTATGTAACTCCTGAGGATGTACCTACGTTGTTGGAGCAACACATTGGAAAAGGAAAAATTATTGAGCATCTTTGGAGGTACCTTACTGTCTTGCATGAGGACGTATATTTATTTGAATTGTGCATGAAGTATCACGCAAAATAGGTAGTCATTCACCATCTATTGTTGACATATTCAGTAACAATCACGAATGCTTTGCCAATCATTTTCTTACTTTATATGGTAGCAAACCTTGTGCAATTGAACGAATTAGTTTCACGTTGGATCAGGGGGCAAATGGGTTTATCTGAGGATGAACAGAAAGCCGCTCTGAATCTTCTCAAAGTCCAGCCTGATGTGGGATCAGATGAAAACAATAGCAAAGAGTTCATCAATACCTCTGTTAATGCTGGCACTGATGTTGCAACACCTGTTGAGAGTTGCTGCCAAGGGAATCCAAAATCAACCTGCTGCCAAGTTACACCAAAGGAAAAACCCATAGCAAGCAAAACTGACGATGCAAACACTCAGGAGATTGAGCAGGAGAGCGGCAACAAATACCGTGATGCTAGCAACAACCAAGGGCCACGCACCAGGAAGCTCTACAAGTTGCCTACCTTGTTTGAGAGCTGGGAACGAGAAGATACATATGCTGCCCTTGCTGTGGTTGCAGCCATTGCTTCTGTTGCAGTCGCTTATAGCTACTACAGGCAGCCTAGATGAGAGTATTTTATGATGCCTTGCAATTAACCTGCTGCTATTTGTGGTGATATGACTGTGTTTCTGTTTGTGTTTTTGTTTTGAGGCAGCAGTATATACTTTCGACGTAGAAATAATATGTTGGTCTACGAGTGCAACAGCATGTTAGAAGTTGCATAGTCCCAGGAACTTCAGCTAGAGCTTTTGAATACCATGAATCCAATTGCAATATGAATAACTGGCCATGGATGTTAGCTTTTGAATACTATGAATGTGGATGCAAAATGATTGGGCATGGACCAAGTTTTACATGGTTGATTTCAGCAGGCAGTTTAGAATCTCTTTTTCTTTCTTAATTCACAAGACTTTTTTCACATTTTTTTAATGTTTGAGATGAACAAGTAATTTTACTTATGGGTTGTTTCAGGCCAGCCCACCATGCTCTGAGTCGTGTCCGACCCGAGCAACACTAGCAGGTCATACAAGTTCAATGATCTTTGATGTGCTAAGTAAAATATAGCCCATCATTTAGGCATGGGAGTGAGTGAGTTCATTCATGGATCTGTTAATTAAATACGAGATTAACATATTTTTTTCTTGGTCTTTATTTATCAAAAAAAAAAAAAAAATTCAAAATATTTGTTTTCCTGTACCAACAGGAACTGAAGGTACTGAACCTGTGGCCTATCCTCTATCTTACCTGCATATACGATATTACAGAAATGCTGATTCTTCCTTCCCATTTCTCATGATTCACACAATGCAACGCGTCTACAACCCTTGCAGCAGGATCATTTACAGTCTTTCCTTGAAGTGAAATACAGATTTTAATAAGCGCCACTTCCATCACTGAGGTAAAATCATTGTTACTTTCCAAAGTAATATCTATATCTGTCCTCCGGTCAAATGCTACAGGAAATGCTTGTCATCTCACTCAATGAGATAGACTCGAATACACTGGTGGAGAAGGCAAGATAACCTCTGGATCTTTTCCATCATCCTTCTCCCAGTCTTTCACTAATAATGAAGCATCATATCCTGCTACCAACTTGACATTTTCTAGCACTGGAACCTCTGCCTGCTCTCTCTCTCTCTCTCTCTCTCTCTCTCTGGATATGGATACCATTAAAAAGGAGATATTTTTTTGTAGTTGAGTGCCATGGGGATCATAGATCTCCATGTGTCATTGTGTTTTCACATGACCAGCGCTTGCAGATTGGCTATTTTAGTCGTGCACCATTGCACCTTGTGTCCTTTCCACAGGAAGGAATAAATGCATTCAACTTTGACAAGAATGATTCATTTTCTTTTCACAATATTCTTTCAAGGCAACAACGATCGGTAATTCACTCATAATATGGAGGATAAGGTGGTGGTACTGAAGATTATAGCTAGGATTTGATTGCTTCAAGCTGTACAAAGGATATGTAGGTTCTAATTGTCTACGAGAAAAGGTTGATGAATAGCCATAGCTCTGAAAAAGAGTAACCTCATCAGTAATATTGTTTTCTTCCATTTATAAGTTTTAGGCCTCTAGAATAAAGTGGATGTCAGTATCAAATAGATCCATTCCTTTCTCCAAAATCTAACCATGCATACAGACATGAACACATTGGTTGGCACTGCATACTGGATTGATATTACATTAAAAGGAATGCTAAATAAAAAGGGCCTAAGATTTCTTCCATTAAAAGGAATGTTTGATGAAGATTTAAGTTCAATAAAGTTTTAAATTTTGATAAGATTAGTGTCAAGGGGGCTTCCATGCATGATCATGTTAAAGGTTACTTTTCTATTTGTGCACTAATTCTAAATTTATTTTATAGTGTCAATAAATTGCATTATAGGTGCTACTAAATTATAACCAAATCATACTATAGACGCTAGTAAATCTGATTAAAGATGTTACTAAATTATATATTGTAGATATTTTAGGTGTTACCAAATTGTATTTTAAATATTATGAAATTAAAATGAAAAAGTATGTTTTAAGATGTGTGCATGAATTCACGAGCAATTAAGAAAACATGTATGGAGTGTTAATTTCACAAATAAACTCCATCTTTATATACAGATTAAAAATAGTACATGCATGATTTATAGTCACATATCCATATTGATTTAGCTAGGCATCCAGCAGTCTTAATTTGTGAATTCCATTTATTGAAGTAGGAAGTGAATTAGCAGGGAGGATTCAATGTTTTATGGAAATATAATTATATTTAACAGATTTACAAATTAATATTGACGAAGCCAACTAGAAACTCATATATAGAAGGAACAAAAGGAAGAGCATCTAAGGAATAAGAATCACTGCTGCACCCAACTAATTAGTTTAATATAGCAAATTATTAATGGATTGTATTAACTTGGAACGTACATCTATAAAGACCAAAGTTATTGTGTAAGATCACATTTTTGATGTGATATTAATTATATTTAATCAAAACTTGATTCTTTTTGGATTGGTCCTAATCGTTACAGTTTTTGTCCAATAGCTATAGAAGTTTATATATTGAATTATTATAAAAGAGCAATATTCAAGAAAACAAAAGAAGAAGGAAGCGTGGAAAATTAATCTTTTTTGTGGCCATGAATTTAAAGTAGAGAAAAGTATATATACATATATATAGCTTGAAACCTCCTGTAAAGGAGACCTCATGGAGTATTTTATTGATCAATAGCATGTATTCCTAATAATTAGCCTTCCCTTTAGTAAACATATGCCAAATTCTGTCTACATGTTTTATATTATATACATACATACATACGTTTTTCTTTCAGTGCCAAAAATTGCTTTCTTTTTAATTCCATATGCCAAGTTGAGTTTAATTATGAGCATGTGTACATCCCATTTCAAACTTAGACAATGTGATTGGCCACCACATTTAGAAACTAATAGCTTATGTATTCTTTTAATTGGAATGCTAGCTCAGTTTTAAGGTTAATTACATAGTTACTGCGTTGGTGGTATTGTAGTTTTGAGATCAACAGCTCATTCTCATCTGGAGATTATCTCTTCCTTTTTAGTTTCCTTAAACAACTATTTGATTATACATAAAGAGAAGTAACTACTGTGTTCAAACATCTAATGCAAGTAGTAGATATAGCACCTGTTCATTTTCTTTTGCATTTTTCAGATACTGATCAATTGTTGAGGTCCCCGTTTCCTAGGAAATGATATTGAGCTTTATTCCCAAAATAAGGTTTGCTTGTTTTTTTTTATTACATGGATCAAACTTTAAAGTACATATGAGCATAAATATTCATATACATAGAGCGAGCTTTAGCGTAGTATGTTAGTATACAAGTGATACTGAAAACAGTAGACATGCATGCATTTCAACGAAGGAATTGAACACGCAGGCGAAACTAATCTTCAAGTTATGTAGTTTGGGAGGCTTCAAGCTGATCCATGAGCATGATGCGAGTCTGATGGAAGTTGGCAATGAAGGCGGAGGCCTTTCTGTCGACGTCTACCTCGCCCACCCACCTCCCTTTTCCGGCGTTCCCTTCCTCGAACTCATCGCTCGGCCACACCTTGCTCTGCGCGAACTCATCCCCCTCGTACTCAGACTCGGACCAGGACTTCTTCTTCTTGTCGAAGAGGCCGCAGAAAGATACTGAAGACTGGCTTCCTCCCATGAATTTGTATGTTAGGGTTTCTCGATCAGTCAAGGCTTGGGAGGAGAAGGGAGGGCCTCCTCTCCATTTATAGAGAGAGAGAGAGTTGGAGGTCTCCATGATGTGTGACAGTAAATAATGACTGTGGGTTGACTCCTAAGACAGCTTTTCAGGGGGGGAGAGATATAGATTCTGCAGCCAGAAAGATGCAATAAGGTTTGATTTCTGGACGTCCAAATATTGCAGTGACAGTAATAAGATTTATTACAATATAATATCTGATATCTTTTGCTTATACAGTCAGAAAAGAACTATTAATTTTTTAGTAGTTCGATATATAGGAAATGGCAATGCTTTGGGCTTGCTTAGTTAATATCTAAATTAATTTAATGTTGTGGTTTTAATTGACAATGAAGCAATTAATTTGCCATTTGCAAATTTAATTTGATCCAGCAGTTCTTTAATTGTTGACATAAATTTGATATAACAATGATTTAAAAAAAAAAAAACTATTAGGTAGGATCAGCAAACGACTAATTAACTTGAACTAAATATTTATCAGTAAATTTTATATTCCACTTGATAAAAATTTATTTATCTTCGTCAATAAAATAAAGAAGCTTGAATAACTTGTAAACTAAATGAGCAAATTTAAATAGGTGTATATATTTTGTTAATATTCGTTAATATAAAATGTAAACTGTTCATAAATAATATATCTACAAATAAACCTTGTCAATTATGATTTTTACTATATATATCTTTAAAAAATTAAATAAATTTATAATATCAAACTTACTAAATAACTTTAAAAATTTTAAACAATCAAAGAGTACTCTTGAATTAAAAGCTTAAAATTTAAACAATCATTTCGAATGCTTAATTAATTTTAAGCTCGGATTTAACTTAATTACCTTTGAACAATGGAATAGGATGAACCGGTGGTTAAGTCCTCCATGGAATGGACGGTTAGCTAGCGTAGTTTAAATTGTCAAAAAGAGTAAAGGTCAATTTCGAAGCAGGTTTAAATTTTCTATCTGAGTTCAGGTGGTCTACTGCTGTACTATCAACCATTCAATGAGCATAATTTCTTTGTATATTTACTTCCCTTCACTGTAAGACTGACGGTGAAAAACACTGGAGACAACGAGTGTAAATCACTTTTTGCCACAAGAAAGAACCGATGGTTGGTCGCTTCATTGGCAGAAGCCGGACTCAGACCAAATGCAGATCCCTTGTTTCCCTCAGGTCAGGTCGGAGGTATGCAACCTCAACATGGAATAGAAACGGGTCTACAGTACACTCGATCGGCCAGTACTCTCCGCCTTCTAGAGGATTGTCCGCCTTCGAACCCATTTGGAGGCGAATGCCCACCTGTCCTTCTAATGATGCCAAGCTCGAACACACTCCAGTGCTCTACTTCGACCGGAGCACACCTTGCACGCCGGTTGGAAGTCGCTATATATATACTGCACCACGTCGACTCGTTGAGCATGTGGTAGCCCCATCTTGAGGCAGCAGAGATGGAGGTGGATCTTGCGCAACAGAACTCGTGTTGCTCCTTAGCTTCTTCTCGATCGTTCTCATCGCCACTGACCTCCTTGTCGGAGGTCCTCGATCGGGTTGGCGAAGCTGAACCATGCATGCATTGAGGCTAGCTAGCTCCGCAGCTAGCCTTGTGATGCATGCGGCTGCCACGTCAGCATGCAGGCCGAGGCGAGGGACTCATCTCGGTTGGCCACCACTCGATCCTCTCGATCTCTCCTGTCAGTACTGGCTGCCAATGCTTGACTCTGAAACCACGAACAAGAGCTATCGTTCCGAATGGGATTGACTGTCCGTGTCTAAAGGGGAAGAATATTTGAGAAGTTATATCTTTCGTCAGGTCAGGTAGCATCTTTTGGACAATTAAAAATTCAAAAAGTATGAGAATGAAGGACATTCTTTGAGAATCTTTACATTATATTCATACATATTTTAAAGTGACTTATTGCTCTCCTATTAGTTTAATTCTGCATTGCCTTTATGGGCAGGGCATGCGGTCGTCTTTAATTTGACACCTTGTTTAAAGCTTGGTATTCAACTGCTTTTAGGACACTGCAAAATTAAAGCTGACTGTTGGCTTGCTTTCAGGTTGAGCCTTTTTTTTTTTTTAAAAAAATTAGTATTTCTTTTGCACTTAACTGCTGCATTTAATTTATGGTTTCACAGGCAGCAATCTGTCTGTCAGCGATTAGATGGCGTTTTATGGCTTTAGGGTCCAAGTACAATTAATTAAAGAAGCCCATTAATTAAGTGCATTCTCCTCCTCCTTTCCTCTGCCGCTCTATTAGCGTGCAAATGCGAAGAATTCTCAAATTTAGCAGACCAGACCGTCGCAGCCCATCAGATTGATCTATCCAAAGCCGTGGCCGCCACGCCCTTCTCTCCTACTCCGGTAGATTCAAACCCTAATCTCGCTACTCCCGTTAACCTCCAGAATAGCCATATGCATGCAGCCTACACGGGGCCAATTTAAATATAAATCTTGTAATTCATGAATCTGAATAGAAAATTTCATATATCTAATTAATAAAGTATTATTTAGGAGTTTATATCCAGTAGTATAAATAATCATATGGTGCAATGTGAAGTTACAATATGAGTTATTTTGTTGCAGCTCCTTTTTGCTTTCTATAAAATTATTTGAGTTCATCGTCTTCCAACAAACTGGTATAGTCAATGACATCGATATTTTTCTCTTTCCAATATCGCTAACTTACCAAACTTAATTATGAGAATAGGTCATTAGAATGAATGATGACTACATTTGAATTCTGAGATATTATTGAAAATTGTTTTGAAAGAATCCTAAGATGTGACAACTCTATCTCAAAATAGAAGGACACTTTGAAGTGAAGATACAAAGAAGAAAAAGATAAATATACATTCATCCTTATCCATTAAAGTTTGGATGAAGACGTGTTCATAAAAATATATAGCTAGTTAGACAACATTAAAAAAAAAAAAAATATGGAAGACGTTTCACACCTCTAAGGGTTGGTGAATGATGTTATCATAGTTACGCTCTATGATCTGATAGATTAGAGCAAGATAGAACCCAGAATGGAGGTCCAAAGAGCGAAAGCCAAAAGGATTAAAAGGATTCAGGCGAAAGGCCAGACAGCTTGGGCGAGGCCAATCGGCTCGGTTAAGGCCAAAAAGCCCAGTCCCGACCAATCAGCTCGATCAAGGTCAAACAACTCGGTCCCAGCCAATCAGCTTGGTCAAAGCTAATAGTTCGGTCAAGAGAAGGACTGATTAGAAATTGAGCAGCTCGACTATGAAATATGGCCAAATGCAAACCAAACAGCTCGGCCGGGAAGTGAGGCCGAGCGAGAAGCAAATGGCTCGGTGAAGAGATAAGGCCGAGCCAAAATTAAGTGGCTCGGCCAGAAGATAAGGCCAAACATGAACCAAACGGCTCGATAGAATTGTAAACTTCTCCTCTGCCATACGAGGGGATCACTCAAAAGATCCCTCCTATTCTAGGCAGGTGCGTACACCTCTTGCGGGACCCCAACACGGAGACATCCTCTAAGGCACCTCGAGTAGTCCAAATACAGAATATTCGCCCTATGGGCTACGCCCCTAACGACCTGACAGCTCACCTCTTGCCACCTGACATCCTCTCATTGGCAGCAGTATAGAAGGTACTTCTCACCTCATATAAAAAAGGCCGTTGGAGGTAAGAAAAAAGAGATCGAACATTGTAAGCACCACTACCTATCTTCTTTACGCACTCTTTTCCTCGTTATTTTCTCTCTACCGACAAGTTCTAACTTAGGCATCGGAAGGCCGTTAGCCGGGACACCGGTGACTATTTGTCGTGTTAACTTCAACAGGAGGAGAAGACTGAGGACTCTTACTGTTGCTGCTAGGAGTGAACCCATCCTTTCATCGTCTTTGAAGATTAAAAATCCAGGCAGCATCAACTATATACTGGTTTAGTTGATATAGCATATTTAACTAACTGATTAATTTTGAGAGGATATATTCGATTAAAAAAAATTATCGATCACTTTGATGAATTCAAAAAATACTCATAGAGGACAAACCAATAATTCATTAATTCAATATCCTATATTTTTTATTTAACCAAAGAAAAATATTTTATAGTACATAGAAAATAAAAATATAAGTATAAATGTTTAAAAGACTATATATATAAACATTTTGTCATTGTA
>JBAMHZ010000023.1:1090882-1101862 GCA_037177395.1 Alpinia galanga | reverse complement strand
ACTAGCCAAATTTATTATATAGACATAAACTAGTTAAAATTAGAAAACAAAAACATAGAATGACCCTACAAGGTTCATGGAATATAACAAACATAACATTTTTTCAAAATTTAGGTAGGTTAGCCATGTAGCATTTTTGGCTAAAAGTGCTATATATTCTCTTAGAACTCTAGTAACAAAACTAAGAGCATAGGATGACTCCAAAGGCTTTAAGGAACATAACAGGGAGCTCACCTGTGAACAAACTGTCACATGCACCTAACATGCCCAAAATTGAAAAATAAAGGCATAAAACAATTTAAGAGGTTCCAAGAAGCATATGAATGTGATTATTTATGAATTTTAATTAGTTTAAATCCATGTAGCAATTTTGGCCAAAACTGCTATATGAATTTAAACTGCCTAAAATTAAAAAAATAAAGGCACAGAATGAATCAGGAGTTCCAAAGAGCATAATTTAATGCTTGTTTATAAAATTTGACTAGGTAGATTCATGAAACAATTTTGGCTAGAATTACTACATAAACCTAAACCGGTTAAAATTGACTGTTCGTGAAACAATTTTAGCTAAAATTAATATATAGACCAAAATTGGCTAAAATTAAAAAATAAAGCATAAGCTAAATGGGTTAAACTTGGAAAATGAAGGCATAAAATTACTCAAGAGGTTCCAAGGAGTACAACTGAGAAATTATTTGTAAATTGACTAATATAATTCCATGTAATAGTTTTGATCAAAACTCCTGAATACACTTTAAAAACTTAAAAAAATAAAAATATATAGTGAGAGTCATGAGCCTCCAAAATTGATACTTATTTTATTATTTTCACTTCTACATAAATGAAAGACAACTCAAGACAAATACATGAAAACGGAAAAAAAACACATATATGAAGAATACGAAGTCTAGATTAGAGAAGAAAAAGGTGAAGCCCACTGATGATTAGGAGACAAAATGATGTTTGTAGCTTAGTGTAGGATTTTAAGAAAAGTTACTACTTCAGCGAGATTATAGTATTGTTTGGATAAGACACTTGCGGGTTTGGGTGATGATTTAGGTTAGAGGACCAGTGGCCTTTTTTTTTTTTTTGGTGAGTGGGTTAGGAGTAAACTTGACAAAAACTGTCTGGTGGAGTACTTTTTTAAAGATAAAATAAAAAAAGGGCAATCCTTTGACGATTCAAAAAGAGACACCCTTTTGAGTTTTGCCCAAATAACTACTTTGTAGATCAACAAGATTAGTTGAGGCTTATTTAAAACTTATAATTAAGTTAGCTTTAGAACTTTGGTCTGATCATCTATTTGATGTATGAATAAAAACATCATAGCTATCTAGTCCACAGTAATTCTCCTTAATGGAAACTGTTATACAACAAAGAAATGATTTCAGTTTTTCATGCAGGTCCTCATTTCAATCCACTGAATAAGCCTCATGGGGCTCCAAGTGATGGGGAACGGCATGCGGGTGACCTGGGAAACATTGTGGCTAACCAAGATGGTTAAGATCTTCAAGTCATCATATCTTGTATGTAGCATTAGTGACATTCTGTATTGCTTGCAGGAACAGCCGAAGTATATGTGAAAGATCTACAGGTTTAGTGTCACATATTACTTTTTTTTATCTGGTTTGGTAGCCTCTAGCATTCTGAAAATTGTCTCTCTTTTTTTCTTACATTTTGAAGATTCCATTAAGTGGACCAAATTCGGTATTTGGAAGGGCAGTTGTTGTCCATGCTGATCTTGATGACCTAGGCCGAGGTATCGACAATATCTCTAGTGATGTTTTGTCTACATGCAAATATTATAATTTGTTCACTCTTAATTTGCATTTTAGTTGATTTCTCATGGAACTAATACCACTAGGCACATATTAATGACTTTAAAAATACACATTCTGCACTTGCTGAGAAATTGGACAAATTTTCGTCTGGAAGATGATACTATTCTGCATGTGGTTGTTCACTTCTTTCTCCTTTATCTTATAAAATTGGGTGAATATATTCATTGATTACATTCTCTTGCTTAGCCAACCCATCTAGTGGGATAATATTTGATTGTTGTTGTTGTACATTCTCTTGCTTTGGTCAGCAATTTCTTAAAAACTTTTCCTTCCTAATGTTAATGGGTAGAAGTAGTTGCTCAGTGAGTTCAACACGATTGACTACCAACACTGAGTTTGGTTTACCAACACGATTGCCCAACTAAGCAATTAGATCTCTCTACTGATCGGAATATTTAGTGCAGAAATCACATTCAATTTTGCCAATCATGATCCAATTACAAATAGATTCAGAAGTTTTAGCCAGCACCAATTAACATACGGATACAGATTTTCATCGGCTACAATATTACAGATTGCTTAAATTATTTACATTGACCAAATGTGTAAGTCACTGATTTTGGTGTTCTAAAGAAACCATAAACTAGATGGAAGTAATATATGTGTATGTTTACTAGATTTAGAGGTAGTAGATGATGAAATGTAGGACGCCCTGCAAATGGACTAAACTAGTTATAAAAGGTGTATGAAAAATCTGGCTTCAGTTGCATCAGAATCTGCTCCATTGGTTGTACGCTGATCTATCCAAATCTGGTTAGCTTTAGAGGTTATGGTAAGGTAAACAGTGTTCCCTGTAACTTTATATTCATCTTTTAATGATACGAGTGAGATTTGCGCCTACTGTAGAGACAGTTTATGAATAACATTTTAAGCTTACCGTGCAATTAGTATTACTAGTGTTCTTTCCATTGTAGAATACATGGTTGTTTGTTGAATGTTGTGGACTGAAATTTATCAAATTTTGCAGGAGGTCATGAACTTAGTAAAACTACTGGTAATGCAGGTGCAAGAATTGGATGTGGTAATAATATGTTCTCGATTTACTCTCTTTTCTATTTGACATTTTACGAAATCGCGTCCCTGATGTTAACCCATGACTTCATGCCTCCATGTTGATCCTTTACCATATTACGCCTCGGCTATATTTTTTTTTCTTAAATTACTCTTGATTTTCAACTTTCTTCCTCTTGTTGCATTGTTCATTAACAAAAATTAAATTTATGAACATCTTCCAATCGAAGATGGTTTAATTGGGATCAGTCAGACCACAGTTTTGCTTAAAGTTTAGGTTCAAGCCCAAAACAGCTTGCATGGTTAAAAATTGTATAAAATAGCCTGCAATATTTGGATTCCTTCTAACCTAAGTTAAGTTAATAAGGCGTCCTCTAGCGCCTTAATTATACCTTGATTGTATAAAACCTTAAAGAAAATATAAGTATTAATAAACTATTTTAAAAAATCTTAAATCATTTTTAGTATTTTACTTTTCTTGAAAGAAAAAACTCAATGTAATTTACCTTAGCTCATAATCCCACTATTGAAACACTGAAAAAAAAAAAGAAGAAAAGAAGTGTGGTTGGGATGTGACATGGTAAAGTCATCATCATCGCCGAATGTGTGATTTGGTGAAATAGCTGTTCTATTTTCTCTATGAAATCTGACTTTTATCTATAATTTTTCTCAGGAATAATTGGCCTCCAGTCATCAGTTTGAGCAATGACTATACTTTTATCTACAATTCTGCCTAGAAATCTGTTTGGAACAATCAAACTTTCTCTGGCCATCCCTGTACATGTAAATACGGGAAACACAGTACCAGCATGAGGAGCATTATCATCAGTGCTGAAACTAGTGTAAGAAATCATGCTCCTAGATTCATTTTGGTATTGGATTCTCGTTGAAGTCACTTATCACTTAACAAAGTGGATATGGCAAACATTAGCTTTTTACTAATGATATTATTTATGACTAATGGGCGATGATGCTTAAGGTGATTCATCATCCAGCAGTGGGGGACTGCTAATATGACGGTTCCACAATTTTAAGCTGATTCATCAGCCAAAAACGAATGAAAAACCTCCAAGCACCAAAGGTAAATCGCTGGTGCTTGAATGAGGGAGGGATGAGCTGCAATAATTAGTATATATGCAGAGGGTGGACATTATATATAATTATTCATTTTTATTTAAAATGTTATAGGTATCATTATTTTAATTGCTAAACTAATGAAAATATTTTAATATAAGATTGTGCATGATCCACTGTAACTAATAGATTGATTTATTATTATTTTTATAATAATTAAGATGAATTTAATTATACAATTATTTATGATTTGTGCAATTCATTTCCTGTTATTATCTTTATATTTATATGTAAAAAAGCTCAATGGTTAATAATTTGGAGTTTATAAACGGACATTATTATTTGTCTAGTATTTTTTAAACTAATTGAATGGTTAAAGTGTTAAAAAAAATAAAATAAAAATATATTAAATACTTTAAGAGATGCACCGGACTTTAAAAATCTATGTAAGAATGTATTTGTTTTTATAAAATATACATCTGCCCAACCTATTTAATATAATTTGTTATTACTGAATTGGGAGTTAGATGTGATTCCAATCGTTATTGTTGAAGTAGTAGCGGAATGCGATTCCAATTGTTATTGTCAAACTAGCAATTGGGTGGGGCGAGTGTATAAGTTAATTAGAAGTCTAAGAAGTAAGGGCGGATGAGAAGTCTAAGAAAAGCTTAGCTAATAGATATAAAATCTAAGAGACTCGAGCTTAGCAAGAAAGTTTAAAAGGTTGATGATATTGACAAGGAGCTTGGTGAGATGATAGATAGATTAAAAATTTTTCACATGATCAAGTAAAGTGGATCATCAAGCAGATTCAACCGATTGAAGCATATTTTTAATTGATTGAGATACCAAGTGGACTAAAAAGTTAACTGTCAAGTAAAGTGTTTTGCTCATGAATTATATAATATTTCATCTCGAGTCAATTGAGGGCAAATTCAATCAATTAAATGTCATTGAGTCGATTATTCAAAATGCAATGTTCCCTATTGGATTCGGATTCACTTATTAGACTTCCGGTCTAGTTTTTTTTTTTTTTTTTAATTTTATTTATTTATACAAGCAGGTGATGCTAAAATCCGCTTAGCTAGGTTTGTAGGGTAAATTTGAAAACACAAAAAACAAAAATAAGTCCAACAGCCTTTAGATGAGAAGTTAAAATAGGACGTCAATTTGCACTTTTTTTATTTTTTTATTTTTTTTTCCTACGCAAAATACAAGGAACATCTTAAAATAAAAGATCCCATTTGGAATTGGATATTTTTTGCTATCTTTTTTAACTCTTAAATTGGATTAATCGAGTCAAACGCTCGGATATCTAATGTTAACTGAAAAAAAAGAAAGAAAAAGGAATGGTTCGCAGCTCAAATTTATATGCACGGAATCGATACCACTTCCTATGATCCGATCCGATCGTTACCCGATTCAAACATCTATAAGGGGAATCGATCCCTCACGAAGCCGCCAAGAGCTGGCGATCTATTCGCTCAGCCACCGCCGCCGCCGCCGCCGCCGCCGCCGTTGCCTCCTTCTCGGCCCTTTTCTGCGTTGACATTGGCGGCGATTCATTCGCGGGGATTTTGAAGCTTTGTTGAAGTTGAAGGGTTCCTTGACTTGGCTTAGGGAGCTAGAAAGCGAGGGAGGATGTCGTCGGGGAAGCCGGCTGGCACTTCGGCGCCCGCAGCCCGACGAGATCCCTACGAGGTGCTTTGCGTATCGAGAGATTCGTCTGACCAGGAGATCAAAACCGCCTACCGGAAGCTTGCTCTCAAGTGAGCCCTCTTCTCCTTTGTTCCTTTCGTAATTGTATCGCCCTCCACTTTTAGCGTTTGAGTCGATGGTTGAGGTCGACAATCTCATATGCGGTTTCGTGACTGTCTGTTCTTGACATTATTTAGCTGTTAGCCATCTTGCACATGCCGTACACTGCTGTCGGGATTCTTAGATTGTGATGCGAAATCTATCGACATTGCATGAAACAATGAAAGTGAGGGTTTTTTTCGTCAAAACTGTGAGAAGTCTTCGACCTTATTGGCTAACTATGCAGAATATTTCTCCTGCTAGGCAGAACTGTAAGTCTTGAAATAACATGAAATCTACTCTATATTAAACCTTCATCATCGAGTTCAATAAATGTATGCTTACTTGACTCCTTGTTTCCCCCTTCAAATGCTAGAAACCCATAAGTAAATGGGTCTTTCTGATGAATACAGTTCTTTTTGAGAGCATGTAAGGAAGGAGAAGACTAAATTTGGAAGTAGGTTAGCCATGAATCAGTTTAAATAATAGTATATGGTGCCATGTTATGACTGACATAAATTGATAGCATCATGTTCTAAGCTTTTAAATTAGTTTCTGATTCAGGTAATAGAAATAGTTTGTTGTTTGTTGTACAAATTAAATTGGGAAGCTTGTCTTTAGATGATTTTACTAGTCGTTAGTTAACTAGCTATAATATGCTTTATCTTTGTGTTTCTAAATTCTGTAGCAACCATTTTCCAAGTTAGAGATACTGTTAAATCTCACTATATCATAGCTGTTACTTATTTAAGGATCTTCTTATAAAGTGCTTTATCATGAGAGCTTCTGACACCTTGCTTTGACTTACTATGTACATCTCTGTCTTTCAGATAACAAGTTTATAAGTCTTTGTTAGCTGTTACTTATTTACTTATCTGTCTTTGTTAAATGTTACTTATTTACTTTTTCTCCCCTGTTCCTTGGTTAAAACCAAGTTATTCAGAGGCTTCTTGTTCTGTTTGCCACCTTCAATGTTTCTAATCCAATGGAGTTAGTTGCCTAGAGCATGAAGTTAATGTCTTTTAGATATCATCTTTAGAGATGCTTTACATGGTAATATACACATAAAAGTTTGTTCATAAAACATGATTTACATCCAATTAACATTCACATTAGAGAAAAAAATATTGATAAATTATTAAAACTTGCAGATGTCAACTGCTCAAAGGGGAGAACTTTAGGCTTGATTTACTCCCGAGGAGGGGAAGTGAAAAGAAAGGAGAGCAAGGAGAGAAGGGGAGTCAAAGGAGGTGTGAACAGGAGGGGAAAAAGTTATTTACGAGTAAGAGGAGGAGAAAGACAGGGATTGAAATGATCACATTAACCTAATCTTCCTTATTGACTCCTTTACCCAAACCCCCTTGTGCTGCATTTTGTTGCCCACTCTACTACCACCCTCATCTTAGTTGCACCCATCCTCATCGTACTACCCTTGCTTACCCATGTCCACCACCCATGTTGCACTGGCATTGCCTACTTGCATTGGATTGCTTGCTAGCCATTACTTAATGCTTGCTATCGCTGCTACTAACTCATCGCAGTCACCTTTCATGTGCTTGCATCATTTTGAAGACCAATTGATCATGAGTCAAAGATGGCTTTCGTCTTCCCTTTAGGGTGCCCGGGTTTGCCTGCCTATGCATTATAGAGAGAAGACATTTGGGACAAAGAGATTCCATGGAGTTAATTTATCCCCCTTTTGCATCTGTTTCTCACTAAGTAAATGAAGGGGGAGCGAAGGCTGTACACCGCATTCCTTACCCATCTGAACAGAATTGAATGAAGTAAAAGGGGTTTAGCATTAATGAGTCTGGAGAAATCCATAATGTACCTTTTTTTTTTATTGCTTGCTTGCTTCCATATGGTTGCTTGGTTTAACATCAAGCGTGTCCGACAATACAAGTATGCTTTGACTAACAATACAACAAAATGTTTGTGTATTCCATGAGAAGGGAATTGAGTATCCCTACATATTTTTTCATAGTGCTGTAACTAGTGAGAAATTGGTTTATATAAGATTGGAATAAAAATTTCCATGGTTTGAGGGGAAAACCTTAGTATTAAAGAGGACTGGGAATTCATAAAGGCAATAATTTTTGTTTCGGTTAACAGTATTATGTTCCAGATAATGCGGGTATGATTTAACTAACAATATTTGAGAAGGTCATTGGACATGTCCCCAAATGTTTATCATAGTGATGTAACTGGTTAGATGCTAGTTCATATAAGATTGGAAGAAGCCTTTTCACTAGGCCAGAGACTAGATGGTGTTCGCATCATTTAAAGGAAAATAACTGATTTAAAATTTAAATAGATGGATGTTTAACACTATAATCTTTTACATTATACAATCTCTAGGTGCAAATAGCCTGTTAATTAAAGCTATTAGTTATGATTGTTACGCCCTGGGGTTGTAATTCTAATTCACCATGAGGTACCCCACTAGGTGACATTATATTAAAAGAAACAATAGCCATATGATCAGTGTAACTCAAAGAAATCAATAAATTATTTATATTCATAAAAGTAAATTTTACTTCAAAGACTACAAAATCATATAGACAAAAGATCAACAAAACAAAACAAAAACATATCAAAATAGAAATCAAACCAAGAATTAATAAAACCAACTTTAATATCAAAAGGGGTGTCTATACGTGCAAAACTAGATGTCAAAGAAAGCAGACAGTAAGCACAAATTGCTAAGTGGGTAGTCAACTTTAAGTTCTTATACATAAATATCTATCTATCTATATATATATATATATATATAATTGTAATCATGTATAATTTTTAAGTTGGGTTTTAGAGTTATAAATTATTATCATCCATTATTATCAATTATGATAAATTTTTGGTTCTTACTATTTATTCAATATGTATAAAGGTCATCTACAGTACAATGTCAATATGGATAAATATTACAAATCATATGAATCTCAGTCTCAATGTGTATAAGTGCTATCAATGTTCAAAATTTGATAAATTAACTAAGAAATGAATCACTGGAGCCAATGTTTTCAAGTGTAATAACGCCATCTAATGTATAGGCTAAAAGCCCTCTCACTGATGGAATATAACAATAAAGTACCATCGTGTAAATAAATACTAACTGCAGGCGACTCATGCTATAACTCATGTGGATGGTTAGTTTCTATGGTATAAGACTAGGCTCAGAGTTTTTCCATCTAATGTTCCATTATCTTCATTTAATATTCTTATTATTCATTTTACCATAATTGTTAAACTCTAAGTTCACATCCTATTGGTTAATTTGAATAAATAACCCAAATTAAATTTTAATATGAATCATACTAATTCATTTAGATATCATCATAGTGTCTACTGATGAAAGTTATACAACATGAAGTTATAAGTATCAATAATAAGAAGTATCAACGGTATAGAAGGTCAAGCAAATCTAAAGATAGGTATCACCAGAAGAGCAATTTAGAATATCCATTTTAAATTTTTTGAAACAATCCTTTCCATCTTAATTCTCATATAAAACTCATATGTGAATAAGAAATAATATCATTTATTTATCCTCTAGTGGTTTAATTATGTTAGGCCCATTTTACCTTTTAAAATATCATTTTAATCTCATTTTTGAAAACAATTATACAAATACAAGTATTATAATTCATTTTATTTATTTATTCATGCACAAGGACAAACATATGAAAGTCAAAGGATAGATGTACCCACTTTTATTTACAGTAAAAACTTCGAACCTCAATTGGTCATTGAGCTCTACTCAAACTTGTATCTATAAATACAATATGAAAATGACTCAGAAACTTAAAATAAATAATATCTAGCGGTAAGAACATAAAATTTGAATATTATTTAAGACTCAAAATCAATGGATTAAAATTTTGATCTCGTTATCTCGTGATATTCCCCATTTTTTAAATGACATCCATTACTATCGAATAATAAATTAGTTTATTTATTTCTCATTTCCAAACTAGCCAACCAATTGAAACTACAATCTAATAAAATATATACCTCGCTGAGTTTCCTTCAATTGATGAAACAACAAAGGTATTTTGTTGATATGAACTTCGGGCTAAATAAACCTTTAATTGGTGGTGGTACAAACTATAATAACAGGAGGGTAGCTTTTTATGGAAATAAAATAAAAAAAAGAAATGTGCTGAGACAGTTAAGTTAAAAGGGAAAGGGAGGAGAACCTTTCTCCTCTTTGCCGATGGCCTCGACTAGCTCCAACGGTTCCCGTGAGCTTCGGCAGCACTGTCATGATGCAAGGTGAGCAAGGGAAAGACATACAAGGGCTACTTTTGTTGTGGAATCAAAACCCTAGAAGAAGATGGTTGATTGTGGTTGGAAGACAACAAGTATTTTGCTGCTGCTTGCTGGTTGAAAAAAAACCCGAACAAGGTTGCTGTTCTTGTTGTTGGAAAAGGCAGCAACTAGGTTTGCTGCTATTCTGTGAGGGAAAAGAATGAATAAAAGCTGCTGATATTGACTGGAAGGAAAGAAAGAAAGGAGGAGGAGAATCTTACATGATGACCGATTGTTGCTGTGGTAGTTATTGGTTGGAAAAAGTAAAGTAAGGAGATGTTCCTGTTGCTGGATGAGGGCAGCAAGTTGTACCCTTGCTGCTGGATTCCAGAAAACAGAGAGAGAGATTAGGGATGAGGAAAAAGAAGATAAGGAGAAAGGGGAAGAAGAAGAAAGAAAAGGGAAGAAATATGAGAGTTGGCACGGGATTGACGGAGGCGGTGGAAGCCGCGTACATGGAGAGATAAAAAAGAAAAAAATAGGGAGAGAAAAGAGAAAAGTTTCTTCAAAAATTTACTGATCGAACTGGTTATACCCATTTAAAACTTGGTTCGGCCATAGCTTGGCCAAATCAAATCCAAATTGACCCTGGTTTGAACTCACGTGATCTTTTTCTCCATGCTTATCCGATGGATTCAATTCGACTTCAACTTGACACCCTCATTTCGTGTTTAACGATTCGGCTCATCTATTTTTATTTAATTATTTAAAAAATTCAATATTTAACAACGATCCTTATTCAGGTTTGTGTCAATGGGAGCTATTAATAGGCATGAATAGCTGGTTATCAATAATTTTGCAAGAGACAACCTAGCCTGTGCCTTATGCACTTCACTATGTTTGAGCATGTTTGTTGGACCTTGATCATGTAGAAAAATTATGATTTTATCTATATTCACACAATAGTTGTCAGTACCATAAAATTCACAATTATTAAATCGTACTGTAC
>JBAMHZ010000023.1:1075220-1090782 GCA_037177395.1 Alpinia galanga | reverse complement strand
GAGATAAAGAAAGCGTCACTTTGAAATTCTTGATGCAACGCACAAAATTATCAACTAATAATTTTATGAAATTTTTGAAGATACAAAGAACCAGAAATTTTTTAAATTCTTTTCTTGTAGTCTCCAAATCAATAACTTATTCAACATGTTGCTTTTGAAGTATTAAACAATATTTTAGTGTTTAAGACTCAAAAAAATCATCATCCTTGTTAGAGTTCATGTGATATACTTGCATCCTTATCCCGATGCGGTGGGAGTTTCAAAGTGGTTAGTGCAGCGATAAATTTATATAATAAGTAAGAATCAATTTTTAAAGGCTAAAACCTTTCATAAATGTTTATCCTCCCGCTTCGATTGAATAAAAAATTATCCTTTATAATTTACCTCACAATGACTGTGAAATCAATTGGTACGAGCATTTGGAATAAATGAATCACCTTTTTACTACAACGTGATATACTTGCATTCGTAATAGTTAAAGTAGGAATAAAATAACATTTGCTTTTGTATGTTTGGTGCAATTGAATCTACATTGAAATTTTATTTTTTTAACTTGTAATTATTTATTTCCAGCATTACTAATTACAAAATAATCATAGTTAAGAAACCAAACGAAAGAGAGTCAAGATTTAATTTTCTTCTATTACTAAAACTAACAGTAGCCAAGATGGAACTTAAACAAAAGCATGGCAATTTTTGATTTAGCAATCTATAAAATAGTTGCATATGCAAAAAATATTTAAGAAGCATCTCAAAGGGCTTCAGAATATCAACATACTAGCCACCACTATCCTTGAGGCATGAATGCAAGTCATGGTAAACGAGTTGCCTGATACAAACATGTTTCTTGCTAAAGCGGACCAATTCCTATGATCAATCAGCTGTCCAGCTCTGCTCCACTATGTCACGAACTTTCCGATTGTATTCCCGTTTGTTTTCGCTGAACATCCGAGCTGCCTCAGAATTCGCAGGTGAGTTTGGGTTTGGATCACAGAGAAGTGACTGCATAGAAAGCTTAGTGTAAATCCTTAGTTGTCAAATGGATAATTGCTGAAGCAAGTTTTCCCATTTTTTCTTGCTTCTTCTACTCGGTCAGAAGTTAAAACACTTCCAAGATTGGAGCTAGGAAGTTGGAAGAAAAATACTAATAAGAGAAAGGGGATCCATGGTTTAAGGTGAATCACCTACTGCATCAATCTTTTTTAGTAAAACTGCAAATTGTTCTAGAGAGCAATGGCTAATTGGTTAGTCTTGATTCAAAAATATTATTTCCTAAGATGCTCCTCTTATTTATTCTCAAGTACTATTGGTTCCTACAAAATAAACTATTTTCCAAAACAACTCGGGAAGGATGACAAAAAATACTGACCTGTATTGAAGTGAGTATTGCTGCAACATCATATATGGGACTCCACTGATTCTGCAAAATGTCCAAGCAAATGCTTCCATCTGCATAGACTGATAAGAGAGCAGAGGCAAGGTTTTTTCAAGTGTTTTCTCATACATGTGATGCACAAACAACCCAAGGAAAAAAAGATCGAAGATGAATCGAGTATATACTGTTTGGATGGAACATTCGGGAGACAAATCGGACAGTAGGTGGTTTGTTGGGATAGTCTTCGGTAAATTGCAAAGTTAGCTTGAACGTCCCTGGTGAATCATTATAACAGTAAGCAACTAACAATGCGAGGAAGAACGTATAGCAATCTAACAAAGTCATGGCAGGTATATAAATCCCTTGGATAATCTCTAAAGCAATATATGTGGAAATCCATGCCACTGGCAGATAAGTCAGCACAAGAAAGAAAGATCAATTGCATGTGATGGTATATAACCTTCAATAACTAAGAGGGGAATTCATGTAAATCATGTATTTGGGTTAATCACAAACAATAACCTAGACTTTGAGATTTGCAACAAATATTGACAAAATCAAATATATCTTATGGAAATAAGAAATTTGATTAAGGTTTTGAGAAACATGAATGAATAATAGGCAGATTAATAAGGTAAATATCAGAAAACCAGAAGAAAAAAAAATAGTATCGTAATCAAAGACCATAGTAACATGAAACCTGACTGCAGTATGGCAAATACAAGCCCAATGTTCAGTAATATTTCCAAATGAAATAAGAATAGCTACACCCCTTTGTCTGAATGTCTTAAGACAGACTTCTCACCTTTTGAACCCATCATAATTGAAATGTTATAACAAAGCAGGGGGAGAGCATCTAATTCAATTGGCTACACAGATGGTTCAACAATTAATAACAAAACATGTGGTTGAACTACTCTATATAAATAGTAGAATAAGTTATTTGTCGGGTCATTTAAAATCTGTAGATAAATAAATAAATGAAAAGGTCATGAAAACCTTGTTAAAATAAATTGCTAATAGTGATATGAGCTGTATAAGCTAGAATTAGAAAATAAGTTTGATCCACATGGCAACCATATTCAAGAATCAGGAATCTGAGCTGAAAAGATTGGCACTTCGCCAGTCTTGCAATAAATTTTTATACTTGATCAAGTCTTATAGGTATAAGATCTTGTTCCATGTGATAAGGAGCATTCCTTATGCAGTTTAAAATTAAAAAGTTCTATATTGGGAGTCTCAGATTAGGAAGTTTCCAATTTTTAAAAGTTGCAAGTTATTATTTTGAAATACTCAAAACGAATTCAGGAAGTTTATATTTTATTAGGATAAGTTTAGTAAATCACGCACTTGGGCTCTTCATGTACCCATACCCATTGCTAGTGTCCGATGCTCAAATACCAACACTTCAACCCTAACACTATGAGTGAATAGTTGATATTTCTATTGATTACGTCAAAAAAAAAAATGAAATAACCATGACAAACACTTGGATTAACACACTTCTTAAATACTTGTACCTAAAACCAAGTAACATAGTTTATAAATTAGTTATTTAGTTACAAAGCTTGTAGGGGAAAATTTGTTATATTTCTAATATTTAGTCTGTCTAAGCTTGAGTAATAGATGGACCTTTATATAGGATCCCAACCCACTCTTATTGGATTATGTTCCAATTAATTAATTTTGATTCACTATAATTGTTTCTTCTTGCAAGTCGCCAAATAAGCCACACAACTCGCAAGATTTGTTGATTGAGATAGGTGGATTAATCTTCTTCCAACTTTTACTGCACCAGGTGGTGTCAAAGTCAAATACTAATTTGGCACCATCCATCTTTTGCCCGATTCCTTCTGTCTCTACATTGTTCTGAAAATGTCCTCTCCCTCAATCAAGGTTTTTGAGATTGAAATCGGGATCATAAGGCCCTAGCCTAATTAAGATTTACTTGGGATATAGATAGTTTAGGAAAATTTGGACCGTAGGATTGTAAATCCTAAGGTCCAAATACCAACTGCGACTACCGTGCCTACAGCTATCATCACATCCATCTCTCAGATGCTCAATCTCCATCAAGAAAGTTTCTTGCTGGTTTGACAGAGAATACATTTCTCTCAGTCAATAGTGGTCTCAAAATTTCTTTCCAATAAACACGATTTGGATGTCATCTTGGACCTAGCCCCAACTAACCCATAGTAACAATAATGTAATATAATTACCTTGATAAAAAAATATATATTATCTTGTCAATGCTCCAATAACATCGTGTGTTACTAACCTAGTTTTTATTAACTATACTATTTATACACATTTTTTGTCTTTTTTGTTTTATGTTGCTAAATATTTGACATTTAATGAAACAAAGTATGCTTATCATGATTTAACATCATTTTTTCTCTATTTTGATTTTTTTCCTTATTGACCCAGACTTCATCAATCTAACACGGTTGATATTTAGACTTTCTACCATTTGATCCCGGCAACAATACTGGTTTTGACAATAATGCAATTAAGAATTGTTATGCAGATCAAAATGAAGGGGAGAGAGAAAATGGAAAAAAATCCTTGAGGCTTGGAGGTCTTCAGCAAGAGAAAGAAACAAGACAAACAACAAAAGACCTATATAACCCTTCTTTGACTTCAGTAAAAGCAACTTCAGATAAAGATTTCAGAGGGATCAAGAACCAACTGGCCTTCACTTTTACCTTTTTTGTTCTTTTTTCTTCTTCATCTACTTATTTCTATGCATCCAAACTCAACAATGTTAAAAAAGAATTATAATTATAGGATTGTTCATCTCTAATGTCCAACCCTTATCTGCATGATATATTTTATTTAGACCCTTGAAACAATGATCTTAAATACACCCAATATTAGCCCCCAGGGCTTGCTCGGATGACAAGCGCAGCCGTGTTATAGTCCGAAAGGGCAAGAGGTCGATTCCTGGATTTCACCGCCAGGCTACCGATGACTTTGTATTTTTGCGCTGGCCGCCCTGGGTTCATGATTTACCCCTCTCCACAGATAGGGGCAGCGGTGGGGGGCCGCTAATGTGGCGGTTCCATATTTTTTTTAAATACACCCAATATTAACATAAAGTTTTGTTCTTGAATTCAACCCAAAATAAGTACCGACAAGGAAAATTAACCTTTAAAAGATTGCTTAATGAAAAATTAATGCGAATGATAGCATTGTTAAGATCACAGTTATGAACTTCTCAAATGAATGGAAAAAAAATGAAGCAAGCTGATAACACTACCTTATTATTGGTTGTTAAGAATTGGAAACTGATCAATTGGATTAATAGGAGATCCCTGATTTAAGGGATTGTAATTTGCTATTATTTTTTGGAAATTATTTATCATATTCTGCAATAATTGCAAGATTTGTCTTTAGTTTTTTTTCTTATTTTCGAACTTGCATTTATTCCTTTAAGAATGTTGAAATAGATCAAATTTTTTTTCCTTATTTCCTAGTATTAAAGCTTCATAAAACCTAGTTGAGCATAACAAAAAAAAACAATGATCAACTCTTCTTCAACCACCATCACTCCATTGGCAAACCTCCTACCTAATCCTCTACCTTGTCTGTCGATTAACAACTACTCTGACAAGCTTTAGAGAATGGTTTGGACATGCTCTTCTCATGATCAAAGGAAAAGAGAAGTATATGGATATCTCTGTCGGACTTATCAAACTCATCTACTGCCACCAAGGTTTAGATCTCAAGTTATGCCAGAATTTCGATATTTGACTAAAACGATGTGATTTTGGCACCCACACTAAAGAGTCGACACATGGTGCCAATGGCAAAATAGAAGTAAAGAGTGGAAGAAGGTAATGGAGAAAACAAAATAAAAAAAGGCAACTACATACTTAGGGGCAAAGTTTTCAGTGTTTTAGTCTCGAATGGTATTGCTTTGGCACCATATTGTATTGATATTCAACATGCTTTGGTATCCATCATAACATTGCCAGAATGAATTTAAATGAGCTTTTTTCCTTTAATACTCTCATTTAATTTACTAAAGCATTAAATAGTCAATTGAATTAAACTTTGTTCTATAATATTGTACCAATATTCAACATGCATCAAGATATCTTAAAAGCATGTTAAGATGATTTCAAATGAATTTTGAAGAATTTTGCCAAGATAGATGAGAGAAAAAATTGATATTGTATTTCTCAATTCTTGAATGAATATGTATATAAGGATCATTGCTATTTTATACACTTCTTTCCTACTTAATTATGGAATAAAATACAATCAAATAAAATCCGCCCAAATAAAGTCTGCTCACAAAAGCTAAATCAATCTATCCATATTTATCTGCCCAAATAAAGTTTGCCCATAAAAGCTACCCATAATATCTAATTTAAATCAACCTATTCATATTTACAATATATTCTACACTCCTCCTCAAGTTCGATTGTACATATTGTACATGCCTAACTTGTCACATAGTTCTTCGAAGTTGATACTTGGGAGAGCTTTTGTCAGTATGTTTGCAATTTGATGTCGTGAAGGAATATACGAGAGTTTCATAGCTCCTTTTGTCACGTTTTCTGAAATAAAGTGTCTTCAAATTCTACGTGTTCCGTTCTATCATGATGAACAGGATTCTTTGCAATGCTGATGACTGCTAAATTGTCATATTATAATTTGACAGCTTTATCTGTGATTATTCCGAGTTCATTTAGGATTCTATAAATCCATATTCCTTCACAAATTCCGAATGCAAGAGCTCTAAATTCCACTTCAGCACTGCTTTTTGCAACCACATACTACTTTTTACTTCTCTATGTTACCAAATTACCCTAGACATACATGCAATAGCCCGAGGTCGATCATCTATCTATAAGATTCTTAACCTAGTTTGCATCTGAGTACACATGTATACCTCGATCTTCGTTCTTTCGAAATAATAACCCTTTGCCTAGGGTACTCTTGAGGTATCTCAAGATTCTGTAGACAATGTTTATGTGTTCTTCTGTAGGATTATTTATAAATTTGCTTACCGCACTGATGGGAAACATGATATTAAATCGTGTGTGGAATAGATAGATGAGACGTCCTACAAGTCGTTGATATCTCCCCTATCTACTGGTGCATGATCTTTTTCATAGTCAATTTTGTTATAAGCATCCATCGGAATATCCATAGGCTTGCACCCAACCATGTCTATTTCTTTTAGTAGGTCCAACGTATATTTCCATTGTGATAGGAATATTCTGTGTTTAGATCGAGCCACTTCCATGCTAAGAAAGAATTTTGAATTCCAAGATCTTTGATATCAAGTTCTGAGTGAGAAGCCTTTTAGATTTGCGATTTCTTTCTCATTATCACCGTTGATGATGCTATCATCGACATAAACAATAAGATCGGTAATCTACCTTTCAGGAGGGATTCTTACAAATAAAATGTGATTTGCTTGACATTGAGTGTATCCATGCTTTGTCACAAAAAGTAGCAAACTTGTCAAACCATACCTTGGGAGATTGCTTAAGCCCATATAATGACTTGTGAAGCTTGTATACCTTGTTGTTATGGGCAAGGCTGGGGGAAATTTTCATGTAAACTTTTTACAAGTCACCATTTAGAAAGACATTTTTGATGTCTAGTTGGTGTAGATGTCAGTCCTTGTTTGCAGCCAGAGAGAATAAAATTCTAATAGTTTTGAGCTTGGCCACTGGAGCAAAGGTTTCTTGGTAATCAATGTCATAAAATTGTGAGAATCTCTTAGCTATAAGATAGTCTTTCAACTGTACCATCAACTTTGCATTTGACTTTAAAAATTCATTTGCACATAATTGCTTTTTTTCCTTTGGTAGTTCACAAACAAACTTTATAGGGCTTTTATTTCCTCATCAATAGCTTTTCTCCATTTAAAGTGTTTGAGAGCTTCACCAATGGTGATTAGAACCTGAATATTATCAAAGGCGGCGACACATGCTCGATAATTTGAGGACAGTCCTTTATAGGAAATAAAGTTGGAGATGAGATGCATCGTGCAAGATCTCCTTTCCTTAAAGCAATTGGAATGTCAAGGTTATTATCGACAGGTGAAGTAGATTCATAATTGAGTATCATACCTGATTGAATGTCTATGGAAGTTAGATCCAGTTATGACTCTTGAACTATTGCTGAATGTGTCTTTCATCTTGTGTATACACGAAATTGCTTCACTGCAAGAAGAGGTGAAGGAATGAGATGTGACACAAGGGAATTGGATAGAGGATGAATGATGTCGGGGTCTAGTCTGGAACAGTGTGATGGATGATGATATTCATTCAGATTCTCCCCCTGAATATCAAAACTGTAGTGGTATGACTGTTGTTCCAAGATATTGACATTTATTGTGTTGTAGGTTTTTATGGTGACAAGTGAGTAGCATTTGTAACCTTTTTGGAATGGTGAGTAGTTAAGGAAAATGCATTTAGTGAATCTTGGATCAAGTTTACTGTGATTGTGTTAGTGGATGTGAACAAATGATATACAACCAAATACTTTTACAGAAATGTTTTGAGAGATTGTCTTAGTGTGGGGGTATGATTTAAGGAGAAGTTGAACTAGACTATAGAAATTGAGAACTTGAGAGGGCATTTAACTGACGAGATAGGTGGCTGTAAAGACGGCATCGCCCTAAAAAAATTTTGGTATATTGGAAGAGAACATGAGCAAGCGAGCTACCTCGAGAAGATATATGTTCTTGCATTCGGCAATCTTATTTTGTTGAGGAGTGTCAATGCAGGAACTGAGATGGATGATGCCTTTTGAGAATAGAAAAGTGCCAAGATTTGAGGCAAAATATTCTTTGGCATTGTCGATTTTGAGTGCTTGAATAGATGCCTGAAACTGAGTTTGAATCATGATATAGAACTATTCAAATATGTGACTCACTGTAGATTTATCTTTTATTAAAAACAACCAAGTCAGACGAGTATGATCATCAACAAATAAAACGAACCAACGATTTCCTATAAAGGTTTTAATACAGGACGATCCCCAAATATTACTATGTATGAGCGAAAAGAGTTTAGATATTTGTAACTTAAGCTTGGAAAAGATACTCGTGTATAACAAGTTGACAGAAATCACACTGAAAAAACTGACATTTTCATTAAAAAATAAGTTTGGGAATAATTTTGTAAGATAAGTAAAGTTTGGATGACCAAGACGATAGTGCCATAACATGATTTCAACATTTTTATTGTCGGAAGAGGTAGAGTGGTAGCTAGCTAAATTACCGTAATGACGAGAGGTCTTGTGAATAATGTAGAGTCCAGAGCGTGATTCAGTACTGTCAATCGTCTTCTCCATTTTTGTATCCTAAAATTTAGGAGAAAATTTAGCAAGACATTTTAAATCATAAGTCAGCTTCCCTATGGACAATAAATTGCAGTCCAATGTAGGAACATAAAGGATTGTTTTCAAGTATATATTTGGTGTTATCATTACAGAACCAACACCGGTGATTTTTACAATAGACCCATTTGCAACACGAATAGTGAAATTGTCTCGACATGGAACATAATTATGGAGAGATATATCACCTGTCATGTGATCCGATGCACCCGAGTCAATAACCCATTGTCCGAGAGACCTGTTTATATTTAAGGTATTAGGGAAAATACCTTCATTGTGGGCTAAGTAATCAGTGAGCTCCAGATGGGTTGAGGCAACAGTAGCCCTTTTTTGGCCTGAGTGGGTTGAAATTTAAGATTGAGTCTGATTTTTAGTCTTCCCAAGTCTCTCGCTGCTTGGTAAGTCATGTAGCATCTTCATCAACAAGTCAATCTGTTCGAAGCTAAAGGGGTTATCAACCGACGACTGATTGTGGGCGACATGAGCTCGCGGGTGGCGCTCCAACTTGGGCTTCCTGTTGTATGGCTTCCTGTGAATCACCCAACATTTATCTTTGGTGTGCCCAACTTTATGACAATGGTCACAACTAAGGACGGCCACGTCGCGGCTGGCTGTCTCCATCGCTCTGTCGAGGCTCACGACTATCGTCATTGAGACGAAGCTAGAATTGACGAGTCGCAAGTGCAAAAGCTTCAGCAACAGTAGTGGGCCTGAGCATAATCTTCTGTCGGCTTTCCTCACAATGGACTTCAACAAACGCCTCACGCACACTCGAGAGTGCCTTGAGGCTAAGAATGCGTGAACGTACGTCGTCCAGTGATGAGTTTAACCCGAATAGGAACTTGAAGGTTCTTCTCTGCTCATTGATTTTCTAATGGAGTTCGATGTCAGCTTTACAAGCTCATTGGTGAACATCAAAGATGTCGACTTGCTTCCAAAGACAAGAAAGGGTGTTGAAATATTACGTAATAAACAACTCACCTTGTTTAAGATCGTGAAGATTCAATTCGACCTTGAACAACTCTGACGTATTATATGAATGTGAGTACATTTCCTTCACAGCTTCCCATATATCCTTTGTAGATTGATGGAGAAGAAAGTTTTTCCTGATATCGTTGGTTATCAAATTTATCAGCCAAGACATCACCATGTGATTCTCAGCGTTCCAGATTTTGTATGTTGGGTCTTCGGGTGAGGGCACGACAAAGATGCCGGTAAGGAAATCCTCTTTGACTTTGTCGTAGATATACATCCTTACGGATTGCGACCATTGGAGATAATTCTGACTATTGAGTTTGTGGCCAGTGATATACAAGCCTTCGACTCCGACGGAAATACTAGTGGTTGACATGACTAAGCGAGAACAAGACTAGGGTCGCCGAGAATTTGCTGCACTTGAAGAAAGAGATGACTGATGACTTATTGTGCCGGAAGTAGTCTTTGTGATAGAATAGATTTAATGATAGATTACAGATGACTCTGATACTGTGAAGAAATATGCTGAAATGAATTTGTAATTAAGGATCATTGTTTATTTATACACTTCTTCCTTACTTAATTATGGAATGTAATAAATAAAATAAAATCTGCCCATAAAAGCTAAATCAACCTATCCATATTTATCCGTCCAAATAAGATCTCCCCATAAAAGCTGTCTATAATATCTAATCCTATCTATATTTACAATATATTTTACGGTTTCTTTTGCCTCAGTTTTCTTGCTTGAGTAACAATCATTGGATAATTGTTCTATGATTTAAGATCTTGTTCCATGTTGGTCAGCACAAGCAAAATATTTTATTCTATGCTGATCAATATGGACGAGATATTTTGTTTCACTCACTGACCAACACACAGACATGAAATATGACTGCGAGAACCCTTTTCTCTTCTGCAAACATCGATGAGCAAACGAAACAGGACAAGGGTTCCAGGTTCGTGGCTAGACTTCAAACAAAGCATGACTAGGCTTCTAGTTTTGTTCTGATCAAGGTTCACTTTCATTTGCTTCTTCTTCCTCGTCCTCTGCCTTCGTCTGCCTCTTCCTCCACCATTTTTTTGCATCTTCCTCTTCCTCTGCCTTTGTTCGTCTCTTCTCTTTGTTCAACCAACTAATTTTGGCAGCTCCTCAGGTGCTTTGCCTACACCTTGCATGTTGTGCTAATCTATCCAATTTTTTCCTTGCATGAGCCAACACACCACCCCCATTTTTTTTGTAACTTTGCCTGTCAGAAATATTGTTTTTTTTTTAAATCATTGATTTTGCAGAATGAATGATAGGAAAATAGACAATAATAATAACATAGTAGCTGAAGAGATAAAACATTTTCAGTATACAAATATAAGACTTATGTTCTTGGTTTTTGATTTGATTGTGCATGGTGTATAAAATTTTACACGCCTATATTAAAAGGGCTAGTTATTTGTTTGTGTGCAGTTTCCTTATTAATTTTTGGTGTGCTGATAATATTCATTTAGAGGAAGAATTGTCATCTCAGGGATTTGATGTCATAAGGCCGAATACACATAATAGTAACATCCTTATCTTTGTATGTCCTACCTGAAGTCTCTTTCTTTAGTCATATCTAAGCTATGGACATGAATAAAAGTTTTGTTTTTTAACTTGTATATCTATCTATATTTTGGTATACTTATTTGTCCAAAAACATAATTTATTTCTAAGCTCTGGACAATCTTAAGTTCTAGTTTGATGATACATCTAACTACATCTGCCTAATTTGGTGACATAGAAAGATTAGTAATTACTTATTTTTTGTAGAGTTATGCCAGTCTAATGGACTTTTAAGAATATTTCCTTATTTGGTGATCACATGAGAATTGAGATAGGCGAATTCAAGGTAGCTTCATGTGAAAATAAGATGTGAGTGAAGCTTTTAAGATGGCGAGAAAAATTGGAAATCTGAAACAGGTTTGTCCAAAATAGTGAAAGGATCAACTACATTTGAATTGTGCTGACTTTTCAACCAAAAATGTCAGTGTTGGATAAGAATCATTGTGGAAGCTACCAAATAGGTAATTGAATGCATGTTGCTAATATCTCATGCTAAATGAACTTTTTAAATTCTTATGCACTTGTATTAAAAAAAAACCAACACCATATCAGTTTTTGGCATGGTACGGTCCTATACCAAAACCATATCATTCCTATCATAGTCTGAATTTTAAACTTTGAGTAGTTCACATATTTATCACTTGATGGATTTTCTCCTTTAGCTTTTCATTTCGCATGGGAAGTGACTTTTCTTGTAACAACAGGTACCATCCTGACAAAAATTCCAGCAATCCTGAAGCTTCGGAACTTTTTAAGGAAGTTACATATTCCTATAGTATCTTGTCAGACCCAGAGAAAAGAAGGCAATATGATGCTGCTGGTTTTGAGGTTGGTGTTTTTAACAATTAAATCTAACTTAAGAAAGAATATTAGTTTATCCACTCTCTTTTCATAGCATAAGCCTGGTATGAGAAACATATCTTTAGGCTTATTCATTTTGAAGTTGCGCCTAACCCCTGAGACCCAAGATTTGCTAACTGTTATCAACTCACAGGCATGATTTTCATGACGATGCTGCTAAATACATCACAGAACCTTCATTATTGTGATCTTCATATTAGGTTGAACATTATAGCAATTAGAATATCGCTTTCTAGTACTATAAGAAGTAACATAAATAAGCATATCAGTATAAACTATTCTCATCTGTTTATTTGCTTTGGTTTTTTATTTTCATATACATTTTGACTGGTAGTCTTTTGTCATGCAGATCCAATTCAAGCTAGTAAGATCGAAAATAGCCAAGTGTCTTCTTTCATTCTACCCACTGAGCCTATTCTCCCTGGTTGCATAATCTAACGGAGCCTGCAGCCCAATAGTTTGATTCCGAGGAACCCCTTTGTCCTGGCAGCAGAAATTGGAATTCACATGTTGCAGTCACTTGTACCAAAACCTTGAATAAGCTAATATAGTGTTGGTGCTATGCCTAATGAACTCAACTTACTTAAACCATGAACTTTGACCTTCAGCTCCCTACTCAGGAATTTGCCTAGGAATTCCTTCTCTTGTTGTGAAGGAGCGAATGCAGTGACGGCTACTCTCATCAGGTTTCCCTGAAATAGAAGGTGGTGGCATTCTCGTTCAGCAGTCAAAGAGGATCTCACACTCAAGTATCTGCGAGAGAAGAAAAACCCTTTATATTCAGAGTGCTTCAGGTAGAAGTTAAGGTCTTATCAAGCTGATCTTCCCACCCCTTCGGAGGCTGCACTAGTCTAGTTGGCCCTTGGAGTCTTGCTCCTTCAGACAAGTTCTCAAGTCCTTGACCCTTTACAGTTGATTGTAGGCCTCTCTTTTCCCTAATTTCTCTAATATCTCTGCCTCTTAAGAGAATCCCCCTCGAAGCTAAGCCCGTTGTTATCACTCGGGCCTAAGAACGTGAACCCACTCTGGGAACCTGACTTCTGCCTCTGACTCCATACCAGTACTTGATGAGTGAATCTAAAGCCTCCCTCTGCACCATTATCACGAGGTCTGCCTACCGATTCCACCAAGGCATCAACAAGGGAGCCATACTATGAATAGGCTTAGCCTTGCATGTAAAAAAAATATTCCTATGTATTAAATCCTTACCACCAATGTCATAAAAGAGCATGGATGGAGCATGGAGGTGTGACCTCATGTTTCACATATGACTCTGCTAGTAACAAGAAATTGAGATGCTTGAGGCTCATCCTGTTTTATCTTTTTCCCCCAGAATGTTTTTGATGCTGAATTTCCTTTTTTCTAACCAACACTTCCAAATTCTTCTTCATCATGACAAGTAGACATTCACTTCGCTTGCACTAAATGATAAAATCAGCTCAGGTTAGTTCCTCTTAAAGAACAAAGGTAAATATGCTTATTGTAGCTTCTGTCATTCTGTTGTTGACCTATACCATCAACTGAGTTTTGGGTCTGTTTATTTCTGTAGGTCTACTCATTCACCTTAGGCTTACTAGAAAAATAATTGACATGTTTCTTTTTTAAATATCATATGATATTCTTTTGGGTTTCAAAAGGATTACTTGTGGCATTCTTTTGCCAAAAAATTTTTATGAATAGGAAAATCGTGGGATCCATATTCCATCTAGTCAATTATCTGCACTAATGTAATGCTTTAGAATACCATTTTGTTATATGGTTTATCTTGGCGTAGGCTTTGGAAAGTGAGGGCATGGATATGGAGATTGACTTGTCCAACCTTGGAACTTTCAACACAATGTTTGCAGCACTTTTCAGGTGACAATCAAACAATGTTTAATTGAGGGAACCAATTTTTATGCTATTTTCTTCTTATGATGTACTAATTTGTGGAAGCCATTAGCAAACTTGGAGTTCCTATCAAAACTACAATTTCTGCTACTGTCCTTGAAGAAGCACTAAATGGAACCATCACAATTAGACCGCTTCCCCTTGGAACATCATTCAATGGAAAAGTATTCATTTTTTGTATCTTGTATTTGACTGAAATCCATATCAACATTGAACTTCCTTATTCTTTTGAATGATGGTGTAGGTGGATAAGCAATGTGCTCATTTTTTTGGTGTCACGATTAATAACCAACAAGCCCAGGCAGGGATAGTTGTCAGAGTAACTTCTGCAGGACAAAGTAAATTTAAGGTGAAGAACATAGACAAACTAGCGAACCATTTTTGATGTTTGGGATATTTGAACTCTCATTATAACTAAATACTGGCTTATGTGCTATTTTTTGCTCTGCAAAGCTAACTTCTGTTTTGTTACCTCAGCTACTTTACTTTGAGGAAGCAAACGGTAGCTATGATTTATCTTTACAGGTAATTTTTGCTCTCCCAATGCTCATAATATGTGTGTATTTTTGTAAGTTATATTGCTCTGCCTCTATCTTCCTTTTAGATATGGTTATTTTACCCAAAGGAAGATTAAATAATTGGCACTTATGGAGGAAAATAAATTTCAATAGCTAACAATCAGTACACTTGGTTCCATTGAGAAAACATGCCTGATGGTTTGGTACTTCAAGGCTCAAATCAACAATAACAACAACAATAATAAGTCTTATTCCATTAGGTTGGATTGGCTATATGAATCCTCTTATGCTATTAGACTCTATCTCCTATTATATCATTATTTATATTTAAATAAATTTTATTTTGTTTATCGTTACTAATCAATTTTTCTTTGGTCTTTCTCTCTTGTTTGATTTGCATATTTGTAATAATTTCACATCGCCTAATTGGAACATTTACTAGTCGTCTAAGTACATATCCGTACCATTTTAAACGCATCTCCCGAAATTTTCTCTCAATAGGTGCAATTTAACTTTTGAATATTTTCATTTCTTATTTTATTCATCTTCGTATATCTACACATCCATTTTAACATTCTCATCTCTATAATTCTCATTTTCTGCTTATATGCTCAAGTAATAACGTAACATTCAGATGCTCCATTTAGCATAGCAAATGTAACTGTCGTTTTGAAAAACTTCCCTTTAAGTTTTAAATGTACTTTACAATCACAGAGAATATCCGATGTTCTCTCCCATTTCAATCATCATGTTTGTATTCTATGTAAGACATTTTTTTCAATTCCTCCTATAACAAACAATATTTTTATATAACTGCTAGAAGCTTGTATTCTATGCTCAAGTAATAACGTAACCAGACATGACTATTATTTGGTAATGCAAACAATATTTTTTAGTTGAGTTAGGATATATACTTAGATGATCAATAAATATTTCAGTTAGGCGATGTGAAAGTATGACAAATACGCACATCAAACGAGA
>JBAMHZ010000023.1:1034987-1046042 GCA_037177395.1 Alpinia galanga | reverse complement strand
CATAACAGATTATATATATATATATATATCATGAGCGCCTATTTTTTGGGTACCTGTGTGCGACAATGAGAAATGCACAGTAACGTGGAATGCACAGTAGTTCGTTGCTTGCCCGCCGCTCGGCATCACTGCTGATTGCTTGGATTTTGGCTCCAATTCGGCTGTAAACTGGTTAGAGTCAGATTGCGGCTGTGATGCATCCCAGCGTCTTAGCCGTGATTTGGCCGGAATCCGGCCGGACTTTGACTTTAGCTGAATTGCGGTTGGAATTTGACCCAATTGTGGCCGTGATGCCTGGATGCGTCGCGGCTGTAATTCAGCTGGATTTTGGCCACGATTCGATTGCATTTTGGCCGCAATTCGGTCTGAATCCGGTCGCGATCGGACGACATAGGTAGACCTGGGATTCAAGGGCTGGGCTACAGTACGGATGGCTGCTCGACGGTAAGAAATCGAAATATATTTGATGATCGAAGATGGCAGAGCGCACAGTCGCCCATATTTCTATCGCGCAGCAGAATAGAACATATATATATATATATATGCTAGTGTAGTAACATTGACCTGATTATATCATGAGGAATTTTTTTGTTGCATGACAAGTAGTAGCAATGAAATTCAACAAGAAAAGAGAAATTGCTGTTCTATTGCACAATTAAGCATGGAACCACCAATCACGTAGCGAAAGTATCTTAAGGCATAGTATTGGTAGAAGGAAAAGAAAGGCCTTTACTTATGATTGGCTGTTACTGACACATTAATAATGGATTCCTCTTATTCTAAAGGGCGAGCATCTAAACAAATCAAAATGCAATGATATTAGTTAATTAGCCTATGTTCTCAACTATATTGTTTGTTGTAGTTTTATACTGAACTAACACATATCATATTTTTTCCGATAGTATGCAGAAATTTAGAAATGCTTATTTTATCATCCTGTTAATATTAGTAAATTGGTGATGTGGCAATCTATTCTATTATTTTGCATGCTCTGTCAACCAATGTGGCCAAGTCAGGTAAGAGAAACCTAAGAAAAACACACACACACATTCTTGTGACTATATAAATATTCAGTGATGTTTTATATGAATTGGCCTTTTCTTGTGAATAAACGACACATGATTGCATGCCTTCACGTGAGGCTGCCACCTCATTATCAAACATGAATTAACAAATACTGAATAAAACAAATTTCTAAGTTTATGCATAAGATTGGGAAATGAGAAGATAAAATGTATGAAGGAGTTCATAATTCAAGATATTTTAATTAACCCAATATATTACCAGGGGGAGTCAGTGATTGAGTGGTGCAGTTTGTGATTACATGTCAAACAATTACAATGACAGTCAAAGGGATGATTTCTGCTACAGAATGGTGGTAGTGCAAAAACACCATTTGCAAAAGGGGAATGAGAAAAGTCTATTTGAATGATGTTTATGTGTATATATGATTCTTACAATTTTGATTGGTTCCTGCATGTAATGGAAAATCCAATGAATTATAAGGGGGGCAATTTCAGTCACAACAAGAAATGAAATTTATAATTAGTGATTCAGTAGAAGTGATCCTGATCCTGTCATATTATAGCCTAGTTTACACTGTGAACGTACAATATCTCGAATTATTCTAATTGAACTAGGATTACCGACAAATGTTGCAAGTACAATTTTGGGGTGTCACATGATGTGGGTGAAACAGTTTTTTCCATCGTCTGCTCTCACAACTTCCTCTAGTAAATAAATCCTGAATCACATCTATACCCATAATTTGGATAGATATTTAGGGATCAATTTTGGATTTAGAGTATGTATAGATTGGTATCTTGTATATTTTGATGTTTATATTAGTAAATAATGCAGATATGTCCGTCTTGTTATGTCAAAGATGCAGTCAGAAGATTTTGAGGAAATTCGATGCTTTCATCCTAGGTAATACACTGCTTTTTTCTTTATCTCTGTGAATGCAACAAGTTGATGCTTTGTGTGTCAGAGAGTGTGACACCATCATTAATTTGTTTCATTTCATTAAGGTTTTATATTTGTCCCTTTTGACTCCATGCTATTATAGAGTAAATTTTTTATTTACCAATCAATTGGAAAAGCACGAAGGCTTAATTAGATTGTCTAGATATTATGATTTAACTTCTCATGAATGCAGATTTGTGGCGCTTAAGACACTGCATGGTATTGCTGATGAGACACCATCATCTGCAATTTCTGGACCACAGAAAATGTCTTCTGGACTTATTTGTATGGTTTTAAATGCGACTTGAAAATATTCAGTAGCCATTAATATATTGAAAGAATTTCTCTTTGGTAGTGCAGGTGTTATGTTGAAGTGTGTTGGAGCTTCCATGGGAGAAAAACAACACTTGACCAAGAAGCTGCCATCTACTACTACTGTAAGCCATTTGATTCAGTGTAAATTCATTTTGTCTCATGAAGTATCTACCAATCCAATTTGACTTGACAAAGATTAAGGTGCTGAGCTATGCCAATCAGGATGAGCAGAATTTATTGTTCTGTTCCACTTGCTAATCGGCACTAGCAATGGAATAGCGGCTTGCATCATAAATAGATACAGAAACTCAGAAAGAAGAGAGATTGATGAAGAGAAACCATCATTGGAGTAGTGACAATGGACACTGGAAGTTGGGGGGGGGGGGGGGGGGGGGGGTTGGGGCGGTCTTAGGTCAAGATAGATCAAAAAGAGGGGAATCACGGAGAAAGGAGATAGATGGGCGGTGGATGTCATGATGGCAGCGAATGCGGTATCAGCAATAAAACATGATGTCTTAGCGTAAATAAATAATTACATGAATAATTTGAAGTTGAAACGTCCAAATAAATGTAACATGATGAATGTGAAGATGTTGAAATCAAAGATCAATATTCATGACCATTATAAGTTCTTGGACATGATGTCTTAGCAATAAAACTTTAAGTGATTAAGATTTCATTGTGTGCAATAATAATAAAAATATAGATTTTGAGTTTTTAGGTTACTGATAGCTGTTGTAAAAAATTCAATAAGCACCAAACCTCATGAGGTAATATCGAAACATGAATTCAATGGTCAACAACTTAAATATTGAAATATAAACTCAATAGAGAACATTTATAGCAATTAAATATTAATAATTTTTAATTAATATACACATATTTAAAAAAAGTACCAAAACCGTATCGACAAAACTGTATCAATTTGGTTAGAGACCGAAACTCTAGCATGGCTTGAAATATTAAATCTTGGATTTGACTTTTAGGAAACCATGATTTGTGTTAGGGTGATCATGAAAACACTTCTAATTTTATCAATTAGTTCTCATGATCATGAGATCTTGAAGAAATATTTTAAGAAATATTGATAAAAGCCTATTTAGTAGGATAGAGCCCAATGATGTAGAAAAATCTATATAATCAACTCCACGGATAAGACTTGATTGCTATTGTTGCATCGGTAAAAGCCTATTTGTTCTAATGGTCTATTCCATATACTATTGGAAACTATCTATTCTTGGAAATTAAGGAAGTTATGCATTTATCTCTTTTTAAAATTTAACTTGCATATATACATGATGTATCATCATCATCATTATGCCATGTTTTCTAACTATTTAGAGACAATCTTATTCCTCCAACAGGTTCAATGCATATCTCTATCATTTGCAATATTTAAATCAATTTTTTTTATCACATTGACCGAAGTTTTTGTCCCTTCATCTTCCACTTCAATCAATTCAAATTTTCTAATTATCCAACTTATTGGTTGCTTTTGAAGATGTCAGACCATTCAATATATGCTCCATTTTATCATCTATTTAAACTACACCTACTTGTCTCAACAGTTAAGGTTCTTTATTTTATCTTTTTTTTTAAATTTATCTTGCACATCAATCTTAATATTCTCATCTCTACTTTATTAACTATTTAACTTGTTAAAATAGTTCAATACCATCCATTAGGTATTAAGGATCATTCTATAATCTTGCAAAAAATTTTAAACCATAGGGAACACATCCATCACATGAGACTCCTAGAGCTCCTCTTCATTTCAAGATTCACATTTAATGCTAATTTCTTTAATATCTCACTGAAATTCTTAAAAGAATTGAATGTTCAGCTCTCCAACTATTCTCTCAATTAATTTTTTGGTTATTGAAATTTTATTTCATATGGCTAGTTCTAGTTCTATTTAACTTAAATGTATTAGTTTATAAAATATTTTCAACATATTTGAAGCTTCGGTTGATTTACATTCTTATCTTAGCATGATTTCATTTGTAAATACCATATACCAAGTTTATGTTGAATATGATTGGTGAATTTATCCATAAATAAATAGGGAGTTGATCTATAATGTAGTCTTTTGACACACTTTGTTTTTCTCCACCATTCAAGCTTTGAATTTAATTGATTTGTACTTGATGAAGAAAAGTGACACACTCCTCTAAAAGTCTATAAGTGCAGAAATAAATATTCCAAAGTCCAACTTTTAATTTGGTATAATTTGAAATGATGTACCTATTTAGGAAATGGTGTAATGTCCAACAGTTCCAATATTTGAAAGAAACTTTGGAAAGTCCAAGAGTATAAGTCCAATACTTTTAAAATTTGACAGAGTTGATCTATAATGTAAATCTACAGTTCGAAAATCTTTTGACACACTCCCAGTAGCTCCAAAATTAGTAACTATATTATTCAAGATTACTTTTATCACATCAATGTAACTTATTTGTTTTTTAAACATTAGAACTGTATTCTAATCTTTGTTAAAGTAAATGAAAATTATATGTAAAAATTTTCTTTTCCATTAGTGTCTTTTTTAAGTAATTAATGCTTGATCTCCTGACATGATACCAAATTCACTCTGCAAAATTCATATCTCGTCTTGTATACTTTAAGTTTCTAAAGTTTGATGGGCTGACAATTTGACTCACTAACTTGATCTCACTATAATTAAAATAACATTTCACATCACTTTTTTTCTTACAACTAGGTTCTAAAAACATTTATTCTTCATTCTTAGACACCTTATTTCTTAGCTTTTATTGAATAATGTTAACTAAATTATACCTTAGCCTTTTTCACCTGGACATACACTTGCTTTTCTTTCCTTTAATTCTTTTTTTAACCATCTTTAATGCTAAAAAACAAATATGCATTGTATTCATTTGTCAAAGAGACATAATAGTTTTCAAGTATAAGCAGAGTATTGTAAGGAAAGTATCATTTTGAAAAATACATTAGATTATGTGTCAACAAAATGAATTGCAAAAAGCAGAATCATTAATTAACAAAATGGGTTTTCATGACGTCTGGGTATCTCGTAGAAAGTCTATCCCTAGCTAAAATCAACTAGGACCCTAAAACTTGTGCTCCTGCAAAACTAGAGGCTCAGGAAAAATATAGAATGAGCACAAAATTGCAAAGTGAGTAAACAGAAGAATGTACAATAATTATAATCTTATTTAAGAAGTTATAGGTCAACAAGTGTTGTAAATCACATTTTAGCACTAGAGTTTCACTTAAGAGTATAATTAGCTTTCAATCTTTATGTCACTTATTCAAATCACACATTTATATCCACATTAGCACATTTCGACATTTGTTTTAAAGCAAATAAAAAGAAGTAATATTTTCACATTCAAAACTATTTTACAAGCTATGTCATTATTAGTCATTATAAATGAGCTCAAGATCTAAGCTATAGCATATAAAAGCGTACAAATATCAAGATAAAATCAATGTTGAACATGGAACGTGGTGAAGCAGTTGATCAACTTAATTGAATAGGCTTAAATTGGTCAAAATAAGTTTGAATCGAGTTTGATTTGAATCCCCTTGACCCTAAACACAAGGCTTACTTGATGGACTCAACCAAACTCTTGAGTAAACCTCAAATAGATCCTCAAAAGTCACTAAATTGAACCAATTTGATTTAGTTCAGCTTATTTAAGTGTTTAAATAAAAAATAGAATAAAAATATTATATATAACCTCCAGTGCTATTACTAACCTTTGTTTATTTGTAACCAAATTTATATTGATAAATTCTAAATTAGTTATTTGTACATATAAGCTCCAGTGCTGTTAGTAACCTTAGTCGAGTATTCGTAACCAATTTTGTATAATAAATTTTAAATTAGGTTATTTGTAACCAATTTCGATTGTCTTAATATTTGAGATATATATACTATGTTGATGAGCTATGTATTTTGCGTTGAAAAGTTTTTGTTATATTTATTTGCTACTTGGGAGAAATTTTTAATTTTGCCACATGATTTCCAATGAAGCTTAGCTTTCGTGCTCATTCTTCAATTTTCCCAAAGTAATGAACACAGTGATAAATTAAGTAAAAAAATGTATATGAAGTTATTTAGGCATATTTTCTGGATAGATGACGCCCATCATTAACGAGTGTGTCATCAACCCCTGTTAGTTGTAGTATAGCGGCTCCATCAGGCATTACTGTGCCTGGTGGCAGTGCTCATAGCACTGCTGCGATGGTAGCAGGTATCCATGGGGATATTCTGCCAGAGCTGTCATAGGGGAGAAGACTAAAAAGGGTGTGGGTAGACAAGATGTGAATGAATTAGATTATAACATCTTGGACACGTTATATAAGTGGAATCATATTTTTAAAATTTAAAAGTTAAACATATGAAGCCCAATATTTTCAGTTGTCTTGGCTCTGGATTTATGTCTGTTATCCTGTTAATATTTGTTTAAACACCGAGGTTATTGATTGGTAATAAAAAAATATAAAATCCTCAATATATGAATTATGAACTTCCCTTGATGGATGGACTGGCATAAAGGAAAAGATAAACTAGGATTAATAATATGTTGCATTACAAATCAAAGCAATTGCCTTTTCCACTTTTTGGATGTCTATCAAACTAGTCCATGATTTTGGGAATCAATTTCACTTCTACACCTGCAGGTTGGCAAGCTTAAGGCTCTTTGTGAAAGTTTCTTTAAATTAAAGGGCATCAGGTTGAAATTGTTTATTCAGGAGCAGGTATTTATTTGAGTTATTATATTAATTCTAGCTACATTAACAACCAACCAGTCAATTGTAAATGATCTTTGCAATTTCCTACCAATTACATCGCATTTTTCTGCAACATGGACAATGTTTAAGGGCCCTGATCAGAATGCAAATCTTTTTATCCTTGATAAGCTTGTTTGCTCATATGTTATAGTCAGTCATTTGTTAAATCAACAGCCAAATCTGAGATTGAATATAGAATGGTTATGTTTGGTATGGTAGAATAGAATGGGAATAAAAATTGAAATGAAATAGAATGGAAAGGACAGTGACCTTTTTCATTCTTTGGTTTGGTTATGGTTTTGGAATCATACTTTTACTGGAAAAATTCATTATATATTTGACCCGTTCTGCTAATTCTTCTATTCAACCTTACTTTTTTTTGTTCGTCCCTGTTTGGTCAGTTACAGTGCCACCGACCTGCCCTGGTTGTCTAACCTGACACCCGATATGCTCAGCTTCTGGTCAATTTAGTTGATTGACCTAATCAGTTCACTCAATTATTTGTCCATTCTGGATCTGAAATAATAACTTGCTAAGTTATATTACGTTTGGTAAATTGCTAAATCTATGATGTATTTTACTTATTTTTTAACACAAGTTTAAACAATGAAGGTTTACAAGTATTTTTTTTTTCTATACAATTCATTAGGTTGATTGAAGTGTGATGTGTCACATGCGGTGTATAATTTGATGACTAAGCATGATGACACATTAGCACTTAACAGAGGTTTGGTAGAATTGTAACGCCGTGATTGATTTATTATGAATTCCTGAAGTGCATTATTGATTTGTTAGATTTGAAACCTCTGGGATAGATTTACTAAAATATGTAAAGTGCATGATAGAATAGATCAGCGATTTCATCTCCAATTTATTATCCATCTAGTTATTGAAATGGAATCGTAGAGAATCAATCATTTTCATTCCATTCAACTCACCTTACGGCACATTAAAGATAGCAAACAGTTAGTTTGATAATGCTCAAAATGCATTGTCAAATATTTGTTACCGGATGATATATGGAAATAAGAATAATTAATCTCATGAATTTCTTGCTATTCATTTGAATATAAATTTTGGCTAGTTGTCTCAGATCAGTCCAATAAATGAGATCAACTCTTTCCTTCTAAAACTTTGCTCCGTAACAGGGGTTGCCACTGCCTTTATTGTTAGATGATGATATGACCCCGCTTGGGAATGTAGTAAGCAAAGAAACAACAATTATAGTGGATGAAGAAAGTTAGGATCGGAAATCCGGTTTGTTTGCTGCGTTGGTGAATGGTGTGCGTCATCTGGAATAAGCTTGCTAGTGACGCTGGCAGCGAATCTTATATCCTTCTTTAAGCTTATGTCGTGTGATCTATATTTCAGTTCAGTAACTGAGATTATCATTGTATTCTACGTTTTGTTATTATTCTCTTTCATTGAACGTTTGTTTAGAAAGTTTTTGATTGGTGCAATTTGATCATCTTTGGATTGCCATAAACAAAGAAAAGTAATGACCTCTTTTCATAACAGTCACAAATCATTTTCTTATTTTATTAACAATTGAACGTAACAATTGTTGTTGTTGTATTAGCAATTGAACGTAACATCTATCTACAAAACTATCCTCAAAATGTTGCAGGCCTAGCTGAGCTTGTTAAAAGTGCTTTTCTTTTGGGTTGATTATTTGTAGCAACTTTACCATCCGTTCGTGGGGACAAAAAGTAATATTGACTACTTGGTCTAGCGGGCGGAGAATTGCTACCTATATTGATTGGAGTGCTTCCATGTGTCAAGACCGTCAAAGCAAACCCGTGACTCACCAGCATAAATTTTATAACTGTTTGGCAATCCTTTTAATTTATAACAAATTAAATAAATACAAATAGAGTTAAGTAAAACAAATAGAACCTAATCCAAGATCTTTCTCATAAATTTTAAAATCTTAAAGTTTCAATTATTTCTTCCTCTGAACACAAGAGTTTGATCCTTGAACAACATTTATTTCCATTAAGTCAACCTAGGATTTACTTGATTATGATGATGTTTTTGATGTTCAACTTTTATTTGTGTGATAAACTTGCAAGTCAATTTTTTACCTGAGATTAAAATTATTTTTCATTATTTAAAAGTTTGCTATAATTTCTATAAAATGTTGAAAAATAAAAAATTGTAAAATAATTTGATACAAGCTAATTTTCTTGAAAAGACATTAATTTTCAAAAATTAAATAATTTTTTTTATAAATTTGATGAATAAATTAAATTTTTCCTAATAATTTTGTGAGATATAAAGGTGTCTGGGAGTCTGCATCTTCTCCACAAAGAGAAATTTGACTATTTGATCATATCCGTTTTTTTTTTCTATTCTTTTTTATATGCAAAAATATGTACACGCATATATGACATGTAACGTATATTACATATGTGTTTGGATCATACCCAATAGCTAAAATATTGACCATCCTAGGATTCTTAAAGGGCTAATTATTAATTTTCACATGCATAATAAAATACAACAAACTAAATTATAGTACCTTCTAGGAATTAGTTACGTCGGTTAACCTATGTTTAGGTTGACCAAAATTTATATTTAATTTTGAGTAGTATATTTGATGATTATATTAAGTAGGACAAAGTTGATCGGGTGTTAGATTATGAAAAAAAGATCAAGTGGATTGAGATCAACGAAACACTTGATAACTAAAAAAGTTCAGCAATTATTAATATAGTGGTAAAAGTTAACAAGAGTTAGCAGATGAAAAATTCAAATAGTTCAAGATTGATAGATAATTGATGAGAAATCTAAGTAGGTCATACTTAGTACCAAAGAAATTAAAATAGTATTGACAATGAAAGTTCAGGCAAGTCAAATCTATTGGATGTTTAACAAATGATGAGAAGTTCAATAAGTGTTCATATTAGAAGCTTAGGCAGCAAAGGTTGATTGAATGTCTAGCAAATGACAAATTCTTATAAATCAAGCAAGTCAATAGGGTCTGGATATTTAACAATGCAAGTTCAGATAAGTTAGTAAGGGCTAAATATTTGATAGCGAAAGTCCTAACATATCATAGGGATTAGATTCAAGCACATTAGACAATAAAGAAGTCTTTGATAGGTCAATGTTAATTAAATGCCAGGAATTAGAAATTTTGAGGGGTCAAAGTTGTCACAAGGCTAAGGGGAAGTCCTAGTGCACTAAGGTTAGCTAGATGTTGAGCGATGGATGAAATTCTAGAGAGAGAATCTCTTGGCAAGTGAAGTCCTAGTGAGTTGGCATCGACAAGCACTAGACAAACAAAGAAATTTGTAGACTTAAGGTTGTTGAGGGCCGTGTGATGCGCTAGGGAGGGTGAATAGCAATTCGTCGATTGTGTTCGTACTCGTCTATAAAATTGTTAATGTGCAACAAAAATAAATGCATAAACAAATGTAAAAATAATAAGTACTCACAACACAAGCGATATAACGTGGTTCGGAGATTCACTCCTATTCCACGATGATCCTTAAGGCAGATCACTCCACTAGCAAGTTTCTACTAGCTTCTTCTTTGGATAAACACCAAGATGGAGTAAACCTTCTTGTACAAATTAAGATTACAACAAGAACAAGCACAAATACAAACACACAAAGTATTAAGGAAGAATATAAGTAAAGAACACTTTATAATATAAATGCTTTGTTGCTTGTAGATTTTGGTTGCTTTGGATGACTTAGAAGGTAAGGAATGCACCAACAACTCCCCTTCAAGATAACCAAGAACAACTCCCAATCTCTTCCATGAGATCTCCCTTTCATAGACTCTTCAAAGGTTAATCTTTCGCCATCAGTCGACTGATTAAGTAGTCGTTGTGAGGTTGGACTTCCGACGACATGATCCATGTTGCATTTAAGTGAATCAGTCGACTGGTAACCGTATCAGTTGATTGCTCACAGCACCAGTCGATTGATAATCACTATCAGTCGATTGGCCAAACTTCTGTGCAGTTGCACAATTCCACTAGCCGATTAG
>JBAMHZ010000023.1:884635-895416 GCA_037177395.1 Alpinia galanga | reverse complement strand
TTCGTTGCTCCTACCTCCAACGAGGAGGAGCGTCTTAGTGGATTGCCCTACGAAGCGGTCTCGGATCGCAGGGCCTTAGATTAGCAGCCAGTGGCTGTGAACCAAGTAAAAATAAATTTGTGTCACTTCCTTATTTGTATTTTATTTTTCCGCTGTGTTTACTCTCGTATTTTTCAAAAAGAAAAGAAAAGTTTTAAAGCGATATTCACCCCCCCCCTCTATCGCTCATTTCGATCCAACACAATCAACTTGTAAATCTCAAAATTGAGGTTTAACTCATCAAGTGTGATTCTCTCACACTTGGAACTACCCTTGGCCTAGACCTCAACCTTCAAGCCACTTCCATCAGCCTCACACCTCAAGGATGCCTCCATGCCCATACTCGTCACCCTTTGAGCTAGCTTTCAAGTGTTTCCATTAGCCTAGTTATGCTATCGTGTATTCCCTTTGCCGAGAGGTCACACCTTTGAGACTTCATCACCTCTTAGCCTAGACTTAAGCCTTCAAGCTACTTCCATCAGCTTCACGCCTCAAGGATGCCACTATGCTCATGCTCGTCATCCTTTGAGCTAGCCTTCAAGTGCTTCTATCGACTTCATCATGCTATCGAGTCTCCACCATCAAGAGTCACACTCTTGAACTTCCATTGCCAAGTCTCCATCCTTGGACTTTTCCCTTGCCAAAACTTCACTCTTAGACTTTTATTTGCTAAGTTTTACTACTTGGACTATCCTTTGCCAACTCCATGTTGGACTTTCCTTTTCCAAGTATCCATACTTGGACTTTTTCCCTTGCCAACTCCATATTGAACTTTCCTTGCCAAGTCACATACTTGGAATTTCTCTTTATCAACTCCTTGTTGGACTTTTCTTGATCAACTTGATCCGAGGTCGATCAACATTCTCCTCCAAATACATGTTGTCAAACATATATTGTCAAATATTAAAACTCAAACTCGAGCCTAACTTAAATTTGATCAATTGTGACCTAGGTCAATTGCACTAACATACCCTCTCCTCCCCACTTCACCACTAGTCGGGGAAACCACCAAACACTCTGATCAGACTAAGGATTTAGGAGCCACCTCAGTCGGGCTGAGTGACTACCCCTTTCCTCCGCACTTCACCAATAGTCAGAGGAACCACCAAACACTCCGACAGGACTAATGGCTTACGAGCCACCTTGACCATGCTGAGTGACTACCCCTCTCCTCCTCGCTTCACCACTAGTAGGGGAAACCATTGAATACTTCGATCGGACTGAGGACTTACAAGTTGCATCAGTTTGGCTAAGTGAACATACTTTACAAAAGTTTATTAATCAAAAACATACTTTAAAGAATGTCCTTCCTAACATACCATAAAAATATACTCACCATGGCACCTTCCCACTTTTATCTCCCCTCTTCTCTAGAGACTCTTCCCCTTTCTTCTTGCTCAATTAAAGAAATACCTCAAATGCACTGCATTCCACAACCTTGGTAGTAACTTGCCCTCTACATCCTACAAGTAATAGGCTGCCCCTACTACCATCGAGTGACTCGGTATGGTCCTTCCCATTTGGGGGCTAACTTCTTGACTTTCTTTATCGGGTTGATTTTACATAGCACCAAGTCCCTGACTTGAAATGACCGAGGCAACACTCTTTTATTGAAGGTTTGTTATATCTTTCGTCGATATGACTCCATTATGAGCTGCACATGCTCCCCTCCTTCCTCTACCAAGTCTAACTCGGTCCTCCTCTGTACTTCATTATTGTTAAACTCATAAATTTGAATTCGGGCGCTCTCAATCATCACTTCTGCGAGGATGACTGCTTCTATTCTGAAGATTAGATTGAATAGGATTTCGCTCGTAGGAGTCCTTACCATGGTTTGATAAGCCCACAAAACTCTTGGGAGCTTTTCCACCTAATTTTTCATGATCTCTAACTTAGTTTTCAACCCATGTATTAAGATTTTATTGGTAACATCGACCTGCCAGTTAGCTTTCAGATGTAATGGAGACCCATGGGAGGTCAAGAGGCATGGGCTGGAGGACCCGAGAACCCTATGAGTAAGAAGTTTGAGGAGATGAAACTTTGAGGCGTCTAAAGCCACAAAAGTCAAAAGCTTGAGGACTTGGAAGCTTGGGACTCGGGAACTCAAGAGTCAGGAGCTCGGGATCTCGGTAGTCAAAATTTAGGGAAGCTAGGTCCACAAAACCATAAGGAGTTGGGTCAGAAAGGAGGGAAACCCCTACCCCCGAATACTTGGTCAAAGGGGGAGGGGATGACGATAAAGGGGTGACAATTGGCAAATGATAATGTATGAAGGACATGCAAAAGTAGAAGTGGTGTGAGGAGTGCACAAAGGTGGCCATGTAAAAAGGGGAACGTGCGGAAGTGGAGGTGAGGCAGTGTGGGGACAATCAAAGAGGCAAGAGTTGAAGAATCTATAAAGAAAGGAGATAAGGAAAAAAGGGGGATTGCAATTTGAGTAATCAAACTTTACTAGCATGCTACTTTCTTTTATGTCTATCTGACTTAGGTATTAGAGCGATATTATTGAAATATCAATATAAAAGTAGAATGCTAGTAAAGTTTGATTACTCGAATTGCAATTCCCCCTTTTTAAGCTTGGCCGGATGTTGCTATGGTTCTGGTTAGACGGATAGACTATCGCAAGAAGACTTATCAAAAGAGGAATCACAGTCCATCGCATCAGCTATAAAAAACACAAAATAGGAGGGAAAAAACAAATAACCCAACGGCGGGAACTAGGGCTTCACCACGATCCCCATCATTCGATTGCGATTTCCATTTCTCATATTCTCGAATTGCTTGTTCGCTACGATTTGTTTTTAATTCTTTGATCGAATTCGTTCGGGTTTGATCATTTTGCCCCCATTGTTTTGCTTGATTGTTTGATATTTCCGATTGATTCGCTACTCTTATGGAATTAGACGAGAAGAAGGACGATCGGGCAGCGGAAGAACTGCAGCTCTCAGATCTGGGCTTCGCCTACCTTCGACCCGTAGGCGCTGTCACCGGTGATCTTGTTTGCCTTCGATCCGACAGAGTCTACACCGTCGGCCGGAGGCGTCGACACTGCGACCTCGTTCTCCCCGACCGATGCATAAGCAATCGTCACTGCCAGGTCTTCCTCGATGGGGCTTATCGCAAGCTCCGGTTGCTTGACGGTTTCCTTCTTACCAGCTGCTCCCACCTGCGCGAGATTAGGCGGGGTTTTGGGTCCGGAAGCTGCTGCTCCGGCTCTAGAGTCTCGCGCAATGGGGTCTTTGTCAATGGTCGCAGAGTTCGGCGAGGGGCGGTTGCTGAGCTGGCCGTCGGGGATGAGGTGCTCTTTTCTTGCAGGAGTGGAACGAGATACGGCTGTAGAATTAAACGCGGATTTTCTGTGGAACTGATCGTTTTCTCTGAGGTAAAGATTGGCCGTCAAAATCCACTTTTCGCCAGATTGGAATGCAGAGATGTAGATCCCAAGTCACTAGTTTTGCTGAAACATCTGAGAAGTACACTGGCCAGCGACAATCCAGTGTCCTATCTAAGGAGTCTGATCAATTTAACCCCAGCGTTGAAACATGCCTTCCTTGCTTCTCTAGATTCTGGCAAATGTTCCAAGTGGGATAATGAGCAGATTAATCATGACCTACAAGATGACGCTGCTATTCAGATAGTTCAGAGCAGAAACTCCAATTTGAAGAATGATGGAGCCATTGAAAGTGGTAATTGTCAAGCCCTCTTAGCTGACGGAAGAGGATTCAATCATTCAGATGGAAGGACATTCTTCCTAAATTGTCTCAAGTCCATAGGTCCTAACACATCTGACCACTGTGAAGGAGTGTCTCTGTCTGAGCTTCTTCATCCTTTGGAAATGGCGGTTCGAATTTTTATTGCAACATTTACATGTGATGTTTCTTGGTGTGTTTCTTGAACATACACTAATGAATTCTTGGATTCATTTTTTTTCTTCTGATAATTGGCATATGTAAATGTCAACAGGTTCTTATCATATTTTCAAGTGCCAAATCACCTAGAAATTACAATTGCATGCCACAACACTGAAAGATGCTGGAGTGCTGACCAAGATAGTAGGACATCACAACCATATGTAAATTATCCAAACTTATTGCTCGTGTATGTTTGCCTTCTGTGATTTTGCTATAAAGTTAAGGTTGTTTATCGTAAATACCTACAATTCTGTAAAAACAACAATCAGCTTCATGTCATCACATCTTTGCAGTTACCCCATGTTTCCTGATGAAATAGCCTTTGGAAAAGACCGCAGGAAACAAGGCATTGCATGCCATCACCCAAAACTTATTGTGTTGCAGAGGGATGGAAGTCTTAGAGTTATAGTTACCTCTGCAAATTTGGTTCCAAAGCAGGTAACTATATGAGCATTCACACTTGCCGACATTATTGGCATAGTCTATTATTCCTTGTTTGCACATTGTTCAATAGAGCATCAACAAATGCAATTAAATAGTACATGTATTTACACGAAACATACTGCATGATTTTTTATTTATAACTATGAATGCAATGGTTTAATAGATGTATATATGCCCATCTAGTTTTTTTTAATATATTTTTTTTTCTAGGTCAATCTGACTACTCAAAATGATTTATTTTTTTCAGTTCTGCCTTCCCATTCAATGAATTATTTGGATTGATTTTTAATAGAAATCCTGTGTAGTCACAGGTTTGGTTGTTCCTAACTTTCTATAGCTTCTCCATTAATGGTAAAGACTAAATTTCACAATGGAGCTCCCGACAAAATTTGTTCTTGAGTCAATCTACGTAGTTTTTGCTAAATCTAAACTCCTTAATATTTATTTCACTTTATTTTTATAATCATTAAATTTTTTACTTTTAAGGGGTAATTCATATACCATATATATTGGAATGCATTAAATATTGGCATGCACTTGAGAACTTTCACCATTAAGTTCTCAAGTGCCGTAGGTTGAAAGTTGAATGCATTCAACGCTCTTATCTTTGGGATAAGAGCCAAACAAAAGCAGTTTGAATTGAAAACTTGTATCTTCTCGTGAAAGGCATTAAATAGCAACACAACATTGGATTTAATTGTTTCCTACATGATTAACAAGAATTCAGACTTAAACCCACTTGGCCTTATCCTTTTAAAGTTCCCTAAGCTCCTGATAACCATGAGAATCTCCTACTGTGAAAGGGGTCTCTAGACCAGCAAAAAAATGTTGATCTAGGGGAACTTGGAGTAGAATGTGGTTGGGCTTAAGAGGAGGCACTAAAATAGATCTCATTTGATTTGATGTTTGGATATAGTAATAAGGATACTAGTCTCCTCCATAATCATCTTGTCCCCATGCGAGAGAGAATGAATAGAGTTCCTCTTCTTGCAACCATTTGCTATTTTTTGAAAGTATCTAATATTTTCATCTCCTATCTTTATCCATCTAATTTTTGCCCCCTGTCACAAGTGTCTAGCTTTGCCTTGCAAAATTTCATCTAACTCAACAAAGCAAGAAATGACTTTGAATGGGCTGAAGAGTTCCTTTGCTTCAATTTTAACTAGCCCAACTTGTATAAATTATTCACAGATAGAAATCTGGTGGCACACCGCTTTTACCCACTTCCTTGAGGAAGCCCGGAGGTTCCGACACTCGCTATTTCAAGACAACAAAATTTTCCCATTAGCGACTCTAGGGTTCTAGTTTATGACCACCCGAGGGAAGTCAGGTCAATGGAACTAGTTATTCTTAAATTTGAAAGCCTTGGGACCAAGTTGTTGGCAAGACTACACTCAAAGAAGAAGAGGGTAGTGATCAGAAAGTCTAGAGGGTAGAACTGTAATTATAAATTCTTCACAAAGTGTCCCAGACAGGCTGTTGATGTGTATGCAATCTAGCCAAGCTCTATAAGTCATGCTTGGCCTACCATGTGAATTGCTTGTTTTGAAGAGGAATATCAATTGAGCCTTTTGTCTGCACTAAAAGTGTAATTGAAGTCTCAGACTACTAGACCACCAACCAAGGTTTAAACTTTCGAGTTGTGTAGAAGTTTTAGTCTTTGATTGAAATGATATTATTTCAGAATCGTGTCAATGTTTCAATGCAAGATGCTGGTAATAGATTGAAGTTGAATAAGGAGATGAAGTATAGGGAGGAGACATTATCTATATCGAACATGATTTTAAATATTGTACTATGTCAAAAGAAACAATTGAAACATATCATTCTGTTAAATTATCGAAATTCAATGTCACTCAGCATAGACAATGTCTCATTCCTTCATCTCATTTATCCTTTAACCTCTATTATATCATTGACACCATGCATCAGAGTGTCGGCACGATATTAGAATAGTATCTTCCTAATTAAAGATTGAAACTATAGCACAACTTGAGATTTTGAATCTTGGTACCAAATGGTATCGAGTTTCAGTGATTTATAAGAACGATACATTTTGACCTTTTTTCCCCTACTAGGTTTGAATCAAATGTTTGAATGATTATGAGGCCTTGCTTCAAGAATTTGTGAGTCTTGATGTAGTCTATGCCTAGCAATCTCAGCTATGAAAAATATTTTGCTTGGTTTTTACTTTGCAATTTGCATTTGCTCTTTACAAAATTTTTATGTAAAAATATACATATTTATAAATCGGTTTATCTTGACAGTGGGACTATATCACAAACACTGTTTGGTGGCAAGATTTTCCTTGTAGAGCTACTCCTGATTATTCGGCTTTCTTTGAAGAAACTGAACTGAAAACTGACTTTGCTGCTCATCTAGCTGGGTTTGTAGCATCTCTACTTGTTGATGTGCCCAGTCAAGCACACTGGATTAACGAGTTGTCAAAGTATGACTTTGAAGAAGCTACATGTCACCTCGTTGCTTCAGTACCTGGGATCCATTCTTCAGGCCCTTGTAATCTTGAGGCTAATTACTGCTTGTCGGTGAGTAAATTGTAGGACATCTTAGCCTAAGTCTGTGTGTCTGTGTCACACTAGCATGTGAATCTATTATCACACATTGATTTCTCAGATGGGACTAATGATGTTCCAGATAAATGTGAGATTGGTAAAGTACTTGTTCTATGGAATTATGAAAGACTACATTGGAGAAGAAAACACACGAATATCTTCTTTATTCTGTTTCTGTCATTCTTCTTAAGTATGTTTATGGTGCTTTCCGAAAGTATATTTTTTGTAAAAAAATTAGTAATATTAGAAATCTTATCATAGTTTGTAAATACATGATACCTAATAACTCTTCTTGATTATATGGAGTACTTTCAAACTTGTTTGTCATTGTGGCCTCTACACTCCTAAATTTGAGCTTTTCCAATGGAATAGTACATGCTAGGTGGGTTTTTTTGTCTTCTTGTAGATAAAAGATTTTGAAGTTGGCTTTTTTTATATCTTTATAGCAGCATAATGTCCTAGCTGAAGATATGATGTACCTCTGACACTCTTGACCAAAGGCATGCATGCTATTCTTTCATTATTTACTTTGTATGTTTATCTCTCCTTGTAGATCAAAATAATTTTCCCTAATTGACACAGTATGCAAACAATAGGAATAGGATTTCTCAATATCTTTCTTGTTCTTGTGTTGTGCTTTTGCTATTGTTTCAGCCTTTTCACCTCTTTTCCTATGAATTGGCATTGCCATTGTGTTTGTTCAAGTTTAATCTATTAATGAAGACTTTCAATCTGCACTTTTTGTTTCATGGTGCCTTTGATGAAAATGACCTCTCTCGGTAGTGCAGTGTTCTGTTTTCTTTTCTTTAATTGCTGAAACTAGCATTTGTTGCAGGCCAAACAGATTGAACAATGTAAAACTTCAGCTGGAAACCTTCTTGGATCAGTTCAAACAACTGTTGTTGGTTTACACTATCGGTTCCATGCTTCTTTTGACCCAAATGGTGGTCAGCTAAAGTTTCTAGCTTCACTTTTAAGAAGATGCTCGGAGAGTACAAGTGGAACTGTGGAAGTTCTCTTGAAAAGGATTACAAATATACAGGCGGATGATAATGCTGTAAGCATAGTTGTTGCTGCAGATTTAGATGAACTTTGTGAAGGAGGTAAATATTATTGAACTATTCTGATATCAAATAGGGTTATGAGATATTTCTATTTAATTTCATTAGCATATTGGTGTTTAGTGGTATATCAATAAGGTCTAACCATTCCCATTTTCTTAGATTTCATGCAACTTGGTTTTCTACCTAGAGATGTTGCAAGGTGGGTGTCTCCTCTCAGTGACATTGGATTCTTCAGTTTTTCAGCATTCATCTACCCTAAAGAAGTCATCGCAGCTGCAATTGGTGAAAGAAGCACAAAAATACAACTATTGATTAACGTTTCAAAGGCAAGTGGGATTTTTTTCTTCTTTTTATCCACTTAGGCATGCCAATATTGATATAATCTGTTTTTAGGCAAAGTCAGTTTCATTACCTCAATTGATTTTAATTTTTTTCTTCAATGCTGTGAATGTCATGAAATACAGGGGCCAAGGTTTGCTGAAATGCCAAAATTCATCACTCCTGAGCATTTTGTTTCTTTGTGCTTGCTTATTGCATCTCTGCAGAGGTGTCTTGGACTTTGGCGCTTAAGAGAGGTATATATAGGTGGTTGAAAGCTTGCAGTCAGACTTTAATATTAATAAGACTGAATTTTGCTGGATATTAGTAATGGAAGAGGAAGATTGACTTAATGCAAGGTTTTATATGCTACTATAGTAATGGTAGTTGAAGATCTCAATTCTAAGGCTTAGCTTGGAGAACATAATCATGATATAATTTAATATGAAGAAACAAAGGAACTTCAGAAACCTTGAGTTACTGATAGATTGCAATTTTAAGATATTAATTGTTAAGCTACATAACCTTTTTTAACCTACTATGAAAAAGAATATTCAAATCCATATAACAGTAGGGGGCAAATTTTGCAACCCTGTTTCGTCTCTTAAAAGATTCTTGTTACATGAGCCTGTTCCTCCCTGACCAGCATTTTTTTTGTACTCCTAATTTGCACATCAAACAATTATATACATATTTTCTTGTGCTAACCAACAATTTTTACCCTACCTTTGTTGTATAGTGGTACAGACTTATCCTACTCTTCCATTGAAACTTATGGTTAATAACTTCATAGGATGAAACAATCTTTGTACATGAAACAAGATACATTTCTTGTGCCAACCAACAACTTTTAATCAAGTACTCTTCAATTGAAGTTTACCGTCAATATCTTGACAGGCTGAAACAGTTTTTCTTAACAATTACCCTTAAAAGTAGTTGTAAGTCTCAACTATTTGGGATTTTTCCATCCATCAAGCTCTATGTAAGGCCACTCTATCATATCTTTAATCCTATAACCATCCTATACTAAATTTTGTAATACCAATTTTTTTTTCTAAATGCCATTCTAGATCCCCCACACCTTATCCTTTGATGCATGGTTGATTATACAACTATCTTGTTGAAAATATTAACCTAAGCAGCATACACTAGCCACAAATTTCCATAACTTTTCTATCTTAACTATTCAACTTATATCTCATGCTTTATGTTTTCATCAGTCCTGTTGTTGTATTTTAGCCACTTCCAGTTAAAAAAGTGCTCTTGTCACTGAATATTAGATGTGGTATTTGAAACACTTGCTGTTAAAGAAAAAAATCTGTCATTGAATATAGATATGATATTTGAAACTCTTCTGAATATTTCTCATCCATCCAAATTGAATATCCTTTAGATACCATTTGGTACATTGACATATAGTCATGCATGCATAAATAAATCCTTGCAGTATCAAGTGATACAAATGAGACATACAATTACAATAATATGTCAAGATAGTTACAAGGTTATCATAAGTGATACATAACATTGTTTGCCAACATATTGATATATTCTATTCATGGTTTTAAAAGTGGCTGATATATGCAACCACATTGGCAGATTTATGGGGACCATAAAATCATCAAATATGGCGAGGCCATATACGCAGTTGAAAAGCTCATATTTTGTTCATTGGGAGCTATTTAGATTGCACCAAATTGACTTAAAACCCTAAGCTATCTTATTTGATAGCTTGTAAGCTGTAAGAACAGCCCTCAAGGCTAACTCAATTGGTCAGCGCAAATGTGATAAGTCTGTAGTGGGTGGGGGTCGATTCCCGGGGAGTTCACCACCCTGGGCTCTCAAGTCCCTCCCACCTTGCGCTGATTAATTGAGACTCTGATTTACCTTCTCCGCAGGTTAGGGGTAGCCGTGAGGGGCCATTAATCTAGCAATTCCATATTTTTTTGTAAGCTGTAAGAACTTAGAAATTTGCTTTGCAAATACTAAACACTAATTATATGCATGCTACTTGTGTATATCTTCTTTTCTACATTTTTTATTAATATTGATTTTATATTTTATGTATTTTGTATTTTATGATTGACATAATTTTCTGTGTAGATGTATGAATTGGATGGTGTTGAATAATATACTTTATTTACATATATTAAATTATTTTATCACTACAAATATTTTATTACCAACCACACACGTCCATGAATACTGCATCTGCCACCATATTATGCTTTTTGAATCTTTGGTTACGACAATATGGCTGACAATTACAAAGCCTGATCAGAAAATATATACAACAACAATAACAACCAAGCCTTATCCCACTAGGTGGGGTCGGCTACATGGATCCTTCTACGTCATTGAGCTCTATCTCTCACCATATCATCATTTATATTTAAATACATTTTATCTTGTTTTATTGTTGCTAACCAAGT
>JBAMHZ010000023.1:824464-844439 GCA_037177395.1 Alpinia galanga | reverse complement strand
CATCACACTTGTAACTTACTTTAGCCTAGACCTAAATCTTCAAGTCACTTTCATCAGTCTCACACCTCCATGTGCTAGCCTTCAAGTGCTTCTATCAGCCTAATCATACTAAGTGTCAAAAGGTCATGTCTCCGGAACTTCACACCCCTCAGCCTAGACCTCAGCCTTCTAGTCACTTCCCTCACCTTCACGCCTTAGCGATGTCCCGAATCTATGTTCGTCATCCTTTGCATTAACCTTCAAGTGCTTCCATCGGCTTAGTCATGCTATCCGGTGTCTATCGCTAAGAATCACATTCTTAAACTTTTCCTTGCCAAGTTGCAACTTAAACTTTCCCTTGCTAACTCATATTGGAATTTTCCCTTGCCAAGTCACAACTTAGACTTTTCTTGCTAAGAATTCATTTTTGGACTTCTCCAATATCAAGTCTCACTACTTTGACTTTCCATGTGAAGTCAATATACTTGGACTTCTCCGCCAACCGTTATCAAACATCAAAACCTAATTCGAGCTCAATTCGAGTATAATCAATCATGACCTGGACCAATTGCACCATAAAAATTTGACTATAATTGCTCGTAGCCCCGGATCCATCTTTCTATTAGGCACCCTACCTTCTCAGGGTTTCTTAATGTAACTCGCATAAAGGTCCCTGCGAATATAGTGGGTAATTCAAATAATAGATGATTTTACAAAGATCGCAAATACATCAATTCCTTTGTAGTAAAAGATATCCATCAAAACAACGTTATTATAAATCCATAAATCCCGATCTGAAAAGATTAACGTATCTACAGCTACAAGTTGTTAGATTCAATTACACAACCATTAGGAACAAAGCTCCGTCCTAAGAGAGGTGGATTTTGTGTTATCAAGAAAAGCCCTCTTTTAGTGTATCTAGTTGGAAAGCAAGAAATATTTTTTCTCTTAATCTTGAAATAAAAATATTTCAAATTTTAGATTAGTATCTTTCCAGATAGGTCTTGCAATTGTATTTTGTAAGATTAATTTAACAATAGAGAATGACACTAGAAAACTTACATGGATCGTTGGACTGCATTGGCAGCTGCTGATGCATTGAGGAAGTCATCTACAGCTACTTGTTTTCATTTTTCTTATCTGATTTCCAATGGTCAAGGAGCACCAACCTTGTTAAAGAAAAATTTAATAGAGATCGGTGTGTATTTACAATACTAGGCAACTGTCAGGCAATTCATAGCTTCAATACATATCCTGATCAGAAACCATAAGGTAAGGAGTCTTCAAATATATTACCTCCCTTATTTGTTGCACAAAAATCTGTCATTGGTAACTTGGGTGACCAAGTCCAAAGTATGGTAAGTGGAAAATTCTTTCACCTTGAGAAGTAATGTTGCCTAGAAAGTTACAGACCATTTGCTAGCAATTAGCAAGAGAATATACACTGCCTTTCAATAGGCAACACATTTATCAATGAATTTTGTCACACACTTAAGGGATCAGAATTTTTTCTTTTAACTTGTGGGTAACCTCTCATAAGTAAGTTGCTTGTATATAAAATGCATCTGCAAATATATGACGATACAATCTTCAAAGAAGCAATCTCAACTAATCAATGAGGTGGGAGTTCCTTGATGTCATTGTAATGCTTGTACTCAGGATCATCAACACAGACAGCAATAATCTTGTCATCCTTCTCTCCTTGTTTCAGACAGCACAGATCAATCATCAATTGTCAAACAACCATTGCAGAATATGCAGCTTTTGAGACATTTGCAATTATAAATTAAAAGAATCCAGCTTATCAGTGCAAAAGCCACACTTGATCAATCATAGGCATCAAACCTATGGCTTTAGCTCTAAGAAAACATCCTGGGAGTACAGGTTCCTGTCAAAAAAAGTCAACTATTTTAGAAGGTCTGATTTGGCTAACTAAACAGTATGGACATGGAGAGCAAAACAACTGGAAATAAATAGAATAAAAGCTCCCTCCATTACATTAGCTAAATGTCCATATCAAAGTTTTAATTCATTTTTAAGTAATAGCATCTGAAGCACTGTATAGATGATGAAATGTACGAGTATACATACAAAATGTATTCCACTTGGCTAACCAAACAACATTGAAAAAGATAACAAAACAATGGGAAATAATTAGAATGAAAGCTCCCTCTGTAATCCTAGTTATATGCCTATATCAAAGTTCTGGTTCATGTTTCAAGTATTAATATTTGAAGCGCTATTTAAATGATCAAATGTATGACTATACACTTTGAATAAATAAGGGTATATGCATAAAAATTTATTAGTCTTTGTACAATAAACTTGCATAATGACCAACACATCCATAGGATCACTATCTTCACAAAGAGTACGAGGTATGAAACTGTAATTGTGGGGATACACAACTGATGAATAAAGGACACGGTCCACCTGCAGCAGTGAAACAACTATGAAATTAACAGTAGAAAGCAGAAAATTAGGCAAGAATGTAATTTTTTTATGCACACCTTTATTAGGCCAGTTTTCTTGTCAAGCTCATATTTCACTTTGCCTCCCCTACTTATTTCCACTACCTGCAAGTATTTTTTTTTTTTTTTTTGCCTCTTCAAATTTTCTCTAGCGTTTTAACTCTTAACACAGGTACAAGAATGCCTCTCATTTCCATGACAATCTTCAGTCAAATCATATGTTCTGTCTACTTTAGTGCATTCAAGTGTTTAAACTACAAGATTTTGAATATAAAAATACAAATTAAACACGCTAGCTTTTGGTACACTATCTAAACGCAACACCGCCACACAAGTTGATAACTCTAATTTTCAACTAATCCAATGACATTTAAGAATTACTTCATAATAAATATAGTTACTTAGACAGTTGAATATTGTAGGGGCCCCTGGACCTGCGTGCAACATCCAAGTTCACTAAAGATTTGAATTAACAAGGAAAAAAATGAAAAATGTTATAATATGAAACATAGACAATTATCACATACCTATTTCAAGATCATGCCAAGGATGTGCTGCGACTGATCTTCTTGTCATGGATGAAAGTATTCTTTCATTGAGAGGTGGATGAGAAAGTTTCAAGTCAGAAGACTTAGTTACTACTTCATGAGGTGGTGCCATGGTGAGACTGAAAGCATACAATGGATGTTAGTATCAACGATGCTTGCAACCTGATCCAGAAAATGTAGTATTTGGAATGATGGAAAACATTATAACAATGAACGAAAAGTAAGAAACATATTCCATACAACTACAAAAATAAAGGATAAAATGATTTAGGCAAGAAAAAAAAAAGTCAAGGAACACATTTCATGCGCAAAAGTAATGTTCTTTGAGATTTTTCCAGTGTGAGCTTAATTATAGCCCGTTAGATTTATATGTTCTCTACAAAGATAAAACAAAAAAAAAGTATTGACAATCAACAAGTTAATTAGTGGCTGCATAACTTTGCATCTTGTACTAACTCTTTTGACAACTACAATCCTATACACATCCCAGTTTAAGATTATGGATCCAATCAAATTTGTACAATTCCATAATGTCCATCCTGAAACTAATAAAACTATACCAATCAGGTATGTTAACTATGAAATGCAGCTTTTTCAATGCCCACATCTTGCTTGAATGCAACCTCAATAATAAGGGCAGATATACTGCAGTACTAATTGAAAAAAGAAAAAATAAGTCTATCTGCAAATGAAAAAATCATAAGCTAACTAATCCGGAGTATATAACACAACTACACAAGTAACTGCAAATAAAAAATTTCAGAGAGAAGAAAGTTCAATGGTAAAAACCAGTAGCACAACAGCCAATCAATTTCCATCGGATTCACTGTAGACGAAGTCAAATCTAACTGATCCAAAAAACATCTCCCGGGGAGATTTCCAACATGTTTTAACCAACCAAAGACCGAGATTTGCAAATCTAAATTTCTCTGCAGAACACCTATTTGACTGAGAAATCCAGCATAAATGAGATTTAAACCGAGACAGATGCTTTCTCGCCGAATTTTCGGGGAAATAACGGGAACTACTTAATGTGCACAAATCTAAGTAAGAACAGAAAAGGTACAGTGCCGAATCGAACTCAGGAATGAGATGGACAACTACTACCGACCAAGACTAATCTCCTTAACAGATCCGATCTCGTAGGAGCAGCAAAAAACTCAAACACAAAAATGGTAAACAAAACCACAAAAATAATATCCATGATCTCTGGAGAAAGGCGTAAAAGAACCGATACCTGTGAACGCGAACAGAGGCGCCGCTACTCTCTCCCAGAATTCGGCAGAACCGAGACAGAAAGCAAAGGACGAATGCAGATAATCGAAGAAACGGAAGCTCGGATCTGCTTTCCCGCTTCTTTCTGCTCCTACTTTAGAACGCAGCCTTCGCTTCATAGCAGCCCTTCCCAGCATCTGACCGAGGAATCGGTATCACCACAGCCCGCGATGCCATCGCTCTCCCCGGTCCACGTGGAGCTCTCTCATTTAGAAGATTTAATTGGCACCCACCGAGGAACACGACGCGCTTGCCACCAGTCCGATGGCTGGCCCAACGGGACCGGAGATCCGACTCGATGGCCTCCCGATCCGTGCTAGCGGTCTCAACCAACGGTCGAGATGGCGCCCCTATCGCATTGCGTGGACGCCACGCACTTCCTGAAAGAGGAAGGCGCTGAAGTTATCCGTCCCCGAAAAGCGAAATGTAAGATGATAAATTATGAGGATTTCGTTGTCATAGTAATCTTTTTGTATAAAAAAAATTAAAAATTTAATGAAATATTTCGTATTCATTAAGAAAGAAATTTCATATGATAATTATTGTCAATATGCGAAGACAAAAAAATGTATAGCTATGATGATTCAAATCATGAGTTATTTTTTAAAAATGAGAAGTTGGTAGGTTTCGTAAAATCAAAAGAAGATTCTCGGGAGAATATTGTTCTCCAGTTCTAAAGTAGACATTTACTTGTGATTCTTTACTAAATTTGAAAGGGTGGAAATTGGGTTGTTAAACGAAAAAAAAAAAGGATCTGGAAGAAATTTTAATGCAAGAAAAAAAAAAAGTTTCGAACTTTTCAGAGAAGTCAGTTTTGATAGCGCTAGAAATAATAATTTTACATATTCTAATGGACAGTATTTTCGTTGTAGTTAATGAATGTTCTAGTAAATAGTTTTAAAAAAATCTAATAGTTTTATGTGGGAACTAATTATGTCCCGTTTGGTTAAGATTTTTATTATTTTTAAAATTAAAATAATAAAATAAAAGTTAAAATTAATTTTCCATGTAATTATATTTATTAAAGGCGAATGATGTGATTAAAGATGAATGTAACAAATATTTTTTATTGTTAAAATTAAAAATAAAACAAATCACAAACTAGATTTAAATTTTCACAAACAAAAAACGAATCTTAATAGCTTCCAAAATGATTTTTGTGCTTTCTTACTATCATTGTGGAGCTGAACAGTAGAGTTGAATGCGAGAGATGTCAACTGACTTAGTTATGGAGCGAAGGCGAATAACTTCAAACCTAAATTCAACTACTATGTGAGGATCAAATAGATTTGATTTTTTGTGCTCCCTCACTATCAACGCTAGAGCTCACTATAACGCGAGATGTTGAATGGCATAATGTGAGAGATGTCTAACGGCTTAGTCATGAAGCAAAAGTGAACAGCTTACTACAATGCGATGAATCCTCAATTGTCACCCATGCCAATCTAATCTCCCTCCGCTCAAATTCAGCCACTACTCAATCTTAACTGTTATGGTCAAGTGTAACTGATTGTATGCACACACCAGGAGAGAAATTGAGTTTGCGCGAAGAAATTTTGAAGGTAGAGCTTTGAAAATGCATGGACCTTTTAATGGTTTCCCCCTTTCCTTTTCCAACAAAAAATCAGAAACAAAATTTACATTTTCAATTACCATATAACTGGAACCAAGGTCACGCCGGGCATCCAAAATTGTTGGATGTCCTATAATCTTGAGATCGACGGTCAGTGTGATATATAGCTCGAAATGGAACAGCACCATAAAACCATCTCATTTTTCAACACTGAAATCGGCGGGTTACAAGAATGCTTAACAACCGACGCTACCTACATGTTATCCAATTTTTCAACACTAATTTAATCTACGGCAGCAAACATAAATCTAGTTTGGAGCACAAAGCACTAACACTTCACCTATGCAAACGATTTGTAATGAAAAGCTGCAAAACTTTCTAGTTTCTATATCACTCATTATGATTCTCATAGTATTAAAAACAATTTTTAAAAAAAAAAGTTCCTTACGAAACTATGAATGAATAACAGAGATGTTTCACATGATTCTACAGGAAACTGACTAATATTTTTGTTGGGTAAAAAGATCACCAAGAGAAGGGACTGGCTCCAAATAAAAATATTTCATTTTCCAAGTCTCTTACCCATTGACAGACTCCATTGCACGCTTTGATTGCCTGAGCCTGCAAATTATAGTAATCCATGTGAGTTTTTATCAATTATTATGGTTATAGGTTGAGTCCCACCAAATAGGGCAAGCAACCTTGAGAACTTCTCTGTAGAAGGAAAAAAAAAAAAACAATTGGCATTTTTTACAATCCTAAATGTATCATGACTTACCCTTTTTAGTGGATCCCTTCAAGAGCTAATCAAAGGTAACCTTCACATTTTCTTGAGTAAAAAAATGGAATTAAAATTCAAAGGGACATGCCAAACTTGCAACCAAACTTCAACATATTTATTTCAACAGCCGTTAAAGATTGAAATCTCTTAACGTACAGCTCAGTGGGGTAGTGATCTACAGCCCTTCCATTTTGTCACATACCACATGGCGTATACTGCTGCCCTGTATGAGTAGTCTCAACCAATACAGGGTGAGATTGATAAGGTGAAGACACAGAGGCAACAGGAGGATTAAATCGCACATCATTGCCTCTAATCCCTGATCTGATCTGCATTTGCCTGAGATCAACCGAGGGCTCAACATATTCCATCTCCAATAAAATTACACAATTATTGCAAGATCATGTGCCTCACTTCTAACCTCGATCGCAAATCATGTCTCTCAGGACTGTCTCAATTGCTCCAAATATCCATAGTGAAATTCTTCTATGGAATGAAAGGATAAAATCTATGTAGCTGACCACACAAAAATAGAGACATACATAACTTAATCATGGTGATGACGACCTATAGTTTATTAGCATACACCCTCTTTTTTTCTTTTTTTGTAATTTAGATATCTAGGTCTTACGACTAATCTAAAAGTGACTAGCTCAGTCCCATAGAAGTTTCCCACCGGCCACTAGGATAAATCCGAAATATGCAATTGGATTTCGGCCAAGCATCACAAGTGGTTCGAACACCACTAATGAATATATGGGCAGCGTGGGAATTGAACTCTCGTTGCATGGATATCCCTGCCCCACCGTTACCAAAGCACCAAGCCCCAGGGGTGCAATGTTTAATCATCCCTCATGAACTTACATGTGAAAGCCTGTGTACGTTGATTTTCACTCTTTACCAATGTAGCTCATAAATTAAGCTGAGTCAAGCTTGATAAAAGGGAACATGTTTAACTAATAAATCTGTAATAAGGTATATCTAATAACTTAAGCTGTAAAATTCACAATTGAATCAAATTATAGTATTAAAGCAACATCAGATTTGATTATTCTTTCTTGTTGGCTCACCCCACCTGTTTGATAGCGCTTTGTCAACTTATCATCCAAGTGTTCAGGATAAATAATTGCTCAATACCTTTCACATTTACCATGCAATAGAATTGGAGAAAAACATTCACAAAAAAAGGACATATGATCAAACCTTGTCTGCAAGAGGATCAAATGCTGCATAAAGTTCAAAATCTTGAGTGATCCAGCAAAGGATAACTGCAACAATTACATGGATTAGCATCATGGACAACTTTCCAGTGTTCAATCAAAAATAAAAAAAAGGAACTACAAACAGTCAAATAAAGAGAGGAACTGAAGAATATGTACTAGTTGCTAAGAAAATACCAAAAAGGAATATGCATCAACAACATTTCAAGGTGGTGTCATGCTCTAAGACTTGAAAACATACCAAAATCTCCATCCCGTCTGAACTGTGTTTTATGTGGACCGGTTCCTTCGTCATGCATTGATGCATACAAATTCTGGTAAGCTCTGAACAGTCTGCAGTCATTGGCTTTGTTATTGTATAACTGATATACCATTATGTCTAATAGGAACAAAGAGCTGGAAATGTTAATATTTCAGCATGTACAAAGCACCTTTTCTGTTGACCAGAACTGCTTATGGGTGATGAGAACTCCGATGATACATATTGATCAAGGTTAATACTCCTATAAATGAAATGCCAAAGTCCAGAGGGGCCTCCAATCACAGTGTTGGAAGATGACAATTCAGGTGATGCCTTTTCAGCAGATAAATGAGGTGGCAGAGACCCAGAGCGAAGAGACAAATCAACTGGGACATCCTCAACACGTAGACCACCATCTAGCACAGATCTTTGAACTTCCGACAAGACATTTGATTTAACAAGCACAGACTCAATGCGAATCCTAGGAATCACCAGTGAAACTGAAGTTATTTGGGTGATAAGGGAAAACTTATTCCTTCCGAGGTATCAAAAGAAATAGAAGCTGTTGTCAGTTCTCACCTGCAATCTTTTAGATGATAGAAAGAATCTGGACCAGTAGTGAGTAATATCAAGTACATATCCACCTATAAAAACATAATAAATTGGGGAACATAGAAGATAAGCCAGGAAGACAAAATAAATAATAAAATAGAATATCATCATATGGAAGCTATGAACCTTGAATGAAATAATTATTCATATTCCTTATAATATCAAAGGATTAGTAAATTAAAGCCATTTAGGAATATTTATCAAACTCACATCGAGAAAATTGACGTAAGCATAAAGGAACGCCATTGGATTGTATCTGGGTAGGCAAATTGGTGAGAACGACTCAGAAGTCCTGCATAATAAGCAAATCAGTATAATATAAAATTAAACCAAAGAAGTTCACATTTAGCAAATAGTATTATTGTATCATTGCAAAAAGACACCAAATTTACCACTACTATAGAATTCAAAATGCTAGTGAAAACCCTCAGATATATGTTGTGAAAGGCAACACGAATCCATATGAATGAGATAATCATGTCTTGAAGTGCTTGTAAAAAAATGGTGAAAGATAGGTTTTAAATACACAAATTATAATAAGCTAATATTGAGAAAAAGATGTATGCAATTAATAGTTCAAGAACGTGCATACATCAGACAATAACTTCCAGAAGAGCCAAATGAATAGAGAATAGTCCAGAGAAAACAGTCTTGATTGATTGATTTCTCAGTATGATAGAGCTTAAAAAATCGTGAATCTAAAAGGCAAATTTACTAATCTAGAATTAGTTATTTTAAGAAATTACATAATTACATGCAGCATGCACTAGCACAAGTTTTCCTGAAACTGGAAAAAAAATGTCTAGTACAATTTCAAACATATGTTTATAAAAGAGTGAGCTGCAACCATACTAGAAAAGATCAGCTATCTTTACCCAAAAGGTCTATTAAATTGGTGCACAAACCAATCAATACAAGATTTCAGGATTGTATTGTTCATATCAAACAAATTCTACAACTATAAACCTACAGATGAAGTATAACCGAACTGCAACAGGTGGTACAGACAGGATTGAACACAACCAAGGTATATGCAAATTGTCAGTGAAGATAATTATGAGAACTGAGAAACATTAGACAAAACAGAGAAAAGTTAAGAGGTTGCATCTAGTCAATTGTTATGCATATATGTAATTGCTCTCTGTGATACACAGTACTCCAACCAACTACAATTGCTTGCATAGATAATCATTCTTGTACAAGGACATTTTATCCCCTCATTATATAGTTGCCAAATGACAGTTAACAGTGTGATATAGGGCTTGTACGGCTGGTCACATCTAACATGCTTTTCTGTTGGGATAACCATCTAGCACCAAGGAATACCTGAATGATTCAGAAGCTATTATAAAGTTGGAAAGTAAAAGCATGTCATCAGGATGCAGGGATGCCTTTTGAGCTCCAACAAGACTGACAACCTAGAAAGAAGCACATTGTGACATCAGCAAGTAACATAAAATTGAAAAATTAACAAACACAAAATATGATGCATAAAATAGTCAAAGATCTTGCGGCCATCTAATTGGGAAGAAACTTGTTCGAACAAGGCTAAACGGTGCATATGATATTTCTTTCCACAAAAATAGAATCTATTAAATTTAGAATTGTAAAGATGTTCCTTGTTCAATAGATATCAATAACCTAAGATGCAAAGATGTTTTTCTACTAATCTCTAGACCTAAGAATCTAAAACCTCCCCTTTTAATCGATTATAAAATTTATTGCCAACTTCCACAACTGAGCACCAAGCTGTATTTGTCACAATTGACAATCAACTCATTGATGAAAACACAATTTGCAATCAGATGAGACAAATAGGAGAGGGATATATTATAAAGTGACACTGTTATACACATAAACTCAAGGTACCTTCTACTTTACATAAAGAAAAAACTTTATTTGGCTAGAATGGAATTAAGTCGAACAACACTATGGTACACGGCATCTTGTAATTTGCTGAAGCATGAAACATGTATAGTTATTAATATTGATGGATAAGCATTGCTAGTTTGGAAAATTTTATTCACTGAAAATTATAGCATCTTGTAGTATTCTTGTTTTTAAATGCTTAATCAAAAAATGAAGAAATAAAAGTTATGAATGTGTTTATCGAATTCCAACGATCACATCTTGAAGCAAACCTTAGCAAAATAGGTAGGACCTAACAAACCAAAAGGAAAAAAAAAATAAGGATGGTTGTGACATCTATTATCCACTCTGCAGGAAGAATAAGCTAAACAGCACTATACAGATTGAAAGTAAAATAGAATTAAAATTTTAGTAGTACACAAGAGTTCCTATTCCAAGAATATTGTTCACATAAAAAACGACAATCCGGTGCACGAAGCTCCCGCCAATGCAAGATCCTGGAGAAGGGTTTATTAAATGCAATCTTACACTACATAGCAAGAGTTCACAAGAATCATAAAATACAAAAGGACTCAGGAACGTTGAGTTGCTACATTATTTAGTGGGGGAAGTGCTAAGTCCCAGCCACCAATACTTACTAAATCAGAGTAAGTGCCAGCAGGAAAAAAAATGTGATTTTCCAAGTTGTCTGGTAAGGCGAACAAATGAACAGGCATACAGCTAGTGAGCACAAGAATATAGAGAAAATATGCTGGAAATTTAGATAGTTGACCAGATCTGACTCAGATATCTAAACATGATGCACCACCATGCACCCAAATGGTAATAGGATCAAATAGACTACCAAAGTTGCTAGGATTAGCCAATCCTAAAATTCCTATGTCCGGACAACTGGAAACAATTTTTATATTTTCCAGATCAGAGGTATAAGGGCAATGGATTAACACAATTGGTTAGATTCAAGTACAATAGCACAACCCACCACTATTTCAAGTGTTCTATTACAGCTCAAACAGGATGTACTTACACATTCAGAACTTCTGATAAAATACAGAAAGAATGCAAAATGATCAATATAAATTACAATACTATATTAACAGTGCAAGAACTAGATTATGAGAACAGATAATTTGTAGAGAACTGTTGCTTAATCTCTTGCATGTTGGGTGACTAAAACGACTCCAAAATTACACTTTTGAACAAACCTTGTGCTTACACATCAATAATGCGAACAGAACCCCTGAATCAGCAACATCTTGTAAAATAGCACCTGCAGCTTGTCTTGTTGCAAAGCTAAGAGGAAGGCATGTATATGCATGGAGAAATGTAGCAGGGTTCCTGAAAAAAAATTACATATCAATGCAAGGTCTTTCTTAGTACATGATCACCCTATCTAAATTGACATACATAATTATTGTTAAGAAATCTTTTATCATCGTAGAGTTTATCATCTTTGCACAATCAGGCATGTATAAGAAAACTAGTAAAGAAATTAGTATTTCTCTTTTAGTTTTTTTCCTTTCCAATCTATGCAATCTGTAAATCTCATGCATGAATTTATCAGTTATCTAAAGCTTTTTTTCAAGCCCTTTGCGACTCAAATTCCTCCTTTATGATTAAGTTTAACTACTTAATGGATTGGCAATGGATTCGAATTTGACATTTATAATTGATGATTTGCATTGACTGAGCAGATTTATCATAACATTATGGAAATTGAGATCAACTTTAAAAGATGGACTTAATGGATTGAATGCAAAGCTATGAGGACCTTCATGGATGGTATCAAACTCAAAAATGAACCAAAAGACCCATGTAATCTGTTGTAATAATCTTGGATTTGTTTTCTGGAACATTAATTGTTTGATGTTTTAATAACCTAGATAGAGATTAAGTTACTAAGCGCTTATTTTATTTCAAACCCTTATGACTTAGGGATGTTTCTAAATCATTCTTTTAACGATGGCTCAGGATAGCTTATAGGGCTTGTAAGCTGACCGAAGGGACTAGACATGAGTGCCTAATGCAATTCAAAATTTTGGATTTTTTTTTTAATTAAAAATTCCATATTTATTGCTAAGAGTTATTAAAAGTTTATTATAATTTTTAGAGATAATTTAAACTTTTAAAAGTTGGTCGTATTTTAAGAGAAAATATAGGATATTTTAGACTATTTGATTTTGTTTCTAGACAATAAAACGATTTGGATCACATATATTTAATTTAGTAATATTATTCCTCTCCTTCAGTGAGTTGAGTTATTCGATTATTTGTGGTGTGATTTTTCAGGTTGCATTAGTGTAAATTGAGTAGAGCAATCATTCCAATCAGACAATCAGCTGGAGTTGTTGTTCCTTAAATAGTCGACTAGAGGAGGTTTGGTCAACATTGTTCTAGTCAACTGAAAGGCTAATTTTAGGGAATAGAATGTTTTTATTTGATCTACAACTGATTAGAAGACTTAAGCAATTAACTGAAGATAACCAATCAATTGGCCTTTTTAGTCAATTAAAATGTCATAGTTGGATTTAACATTCAAATTTTAAATGTCAAATCAATCAAAATAGACATTTTCAAGTTGTGTAAGTGAAAGCTAGACCACAGTTTATAAGGCTTCTTATAGATGTTTTGGGCATTCATCCATATTGTTTTAGAACTTTATTGACTGTGCTTCAATGCTATCTAAGTGCCCAAATCATATCCAAGATCTTAGGTTGATATTGAGGCTTTGACTTTCTTCTTCAAGCTCTTTAATAATCTCTCCCCCTTGTATTTTCATTACATCTATTAAAGAGAGAGCTTTTCTTTCAATTCTTATTAAGAGAATTTGTTTTTAGGGCCCTAGGAACTAATTCATTGTTGTTACTATGCATTGTAAAGACCTCTCTAATTCGTGGGTCATTTCCCTGTGAGCTTTGATCATCAAGTGGAAATCAGTTTAAATTAAGCTCTCTAGCTCGTTAAGTTTCATCATTGATTTATAAAGACTTACCCTATTATTTTGTTAAAGGGGCAATTTAGTGGATATTTAGAGGTGGCACACCCAATGTTTCCAAACCATATTATATCATTGTGTTAGCATTAACTTAATTTTAGCTTCACGTTTGTATGTGTTTCTTCCTTGCTTTGTTTATCACAATTGATATATTGTCATGTACCTGCACATCAAACTACCTTTTTCATTTAAGTGCTAAATTAGCAAGAAAATTTTTATCAACGTATATTCAACCCCCTAGTGAAGCCATTAGATCCTACAACGTGATGTTTTTAAAATTCTTATTGTTGAGAACTCTTAACATATTAAATTTATTATTATCTTATTGACCACCAATAAAAAAATGTAATCTATATGTCAAGGCTAAATCAATATTCTTTACACATTAATGATAATAAATTTTTTATCTCTATAGGTTAATTCAGAAATCCATTTTTTAAAATCAATATATGATTTTCGATTTAGATTAAAGAAAAATATGCTTATTAACTATAGTCATTTAACTATTTTTATATATTAATATTGTATTCATACAAATTAGCTATTATATAAATTGACAAAATCGTATATAAGTATTATGTTATATTAATATTTTAAATTATGATATCATGTTACCCTTTATGGCATATAAATTTAAGTTATTAGTGATTGTGAAAGTGGAATGAAACATTATTGTAATATATATATATATATATTTTTTATTGTAATATATTTTAGTAAGATAACTACATGGTGTATGTAATAGAATAACACATAAGCCTGACCTCAAAACAATTCATGTGGAACCAAGCCTAACAACATAAATATTTACTCTTAATAACCTCAAGCTGAATCATAGATACTACTTATGTTTAGCTCATGAATTAAAATATCAAATTATGTCGATTGAGATTTATCATTAGACTCTTGTATTAAGACTCATAATGACTCCTTGGTCTGAGTCCTCCTTAGTATAATTCTTCCTCACGATCCTTGCACAATTTTTCCTTGTGATCTTTCCTCCACTCAATATTCACGACTCACAGTAGCTATAAGTCTAAAACCTTACTTTGGACATGTGAGAGAGGCAACAAGAGATGTCGAGGCTTCATCTACATTGCCACAACCTCCTCTAAGTAAGTTTCCCCCTCATCCTCTCCTTTTGTGCAATTGACACAATATTCAAGCTCATGCACAATGGCATGTAACCCTTGTTCTGACCGAGGAATAAAGCGCTTACTCAAAACAAGATTATAACCCTTATTCCCCTTATTCATCTTGTAATATAAATTTAAATAAAAACTGACAAAAAATTGACAAAAATATAACTAAGCAAGTACCTAAACATAATTAAGCAAGTAGGCATGAATTCCTTCAAACACACAGCAAGGTGTTTACTATGAAAAGGTGAGGTGAGATCCCAAGGAAAAGACTATCAAGTGGGCTTCTCCTTGCGGTAGGCAACAACATCCACAATAGCAATGGATTAATGGAAGGGGGAAAGGAAAGTAGTCAATGACGATCCTACATTAGGCTGAGAGGATAAGGAAAGATAATCTGTAAGCTCCTCAAGTGGGTTTCTCTTTACAGTCACATTGACAACATGCAATGGACTATAAAAGGAGAGAAGGAAAACACTTGGGATATTAAGCTCGACTCGGATAACATCTCATAGGCCACGACAAGAATAAGGAGAAGACAAGTAGATTGCTCAAAGAACTAAGAACAAAATAGATTGCTAGAGAAGGATGATACACCGAAATGGAGTAGTGTATTGGACGAAGACTATGACTACTGGAAGGCAAACCAGTAGAAGAAATCAATGAACCAGTGGCAAAAGCAGCAAGAATGACAGAGTGGCAGCTGGAATAGACATAGTTCATTGAATACCTAGTAGGGACACAGACAAACAATTGTTTTAAATGTTTCAGGAGAATTCAAACGACAATCTATTCAAGTAGGAACAGCTCCTGGTTCCTAGATCCATAAACTAATGGGCAAATTGGCCAGTCACTGGAGAAGAGAAGTTGTGCATTGTCCAGTGGTTGTGTTGTTTACAGAAAAAGGCTGAACAAACTGTCATTCTAATGAGAGAAGTTGTCCCATCCGGACATAATGTAATCTTTAGATGTTGAAAGCATGAGGAAGAACATCACGAGAGCGCAGGATGTGTGGAGTGCAGGATACTTGCAATTTCATCAGACATGAACCCAACTAGAAGAGAGTTCATGACAAGATATGAACTCATCTGAGGAAATGAGCAGAAGCACAAGACATGCTAGGTGGGGAACAAATACAAATTGTACGGGTATGGAGAAGACCAACATTAGCATGGCAAAAGGCAACGGAGTTGGGTAGACCAGGTTTAGTCTGGCTAGAGTTTGTAGAAAGGGAAGTTGTATTGCATTTAATGAGTTCCAAAGCTGGTGACACATCCTAGTATGAATGAACTTAACAAGAACAAAGATGTATTGTTGAATAGGGCAAGAAGGAGATTCATCTAGTGTGCAAACAGACTTTTAGCAGCTAGTGTCCCACTGAAATCCTTGCTCTAGAACAGGAACCATTCAAGTCAAATCAATGGCAAGGATGAGAGGGACGGAAGGAGGAGCAGGCATTAAGTTGAAGAGAATATGGGTAAGGGGGGGTTGTCACCAAAATAGCCAACCTCCGCCCAAGAGGATTTTTTTCTCTTTCTAAAGAACCTAGCCTTAGGAGAGGGGCTATGATACCATATTACAGTGGGAAGAAATAAGATTCTATTGATCTCTTTGAATAGAAGATTAGAACTCTTACGGTGTACATTAGAACTCAATACATAATTGTAGATTTAAAACACTCAATGTGGGACTAAAACACCTAATTCCTATGACTATAAAGTCTTAAGAACTCTATCACTGATAATAACAAAGTTTTGTGTGAACAAGATCGTGACAGTTTCATTTCCTTTGTGCATATAGGGATAGCTTTATCACAAGTAAAGCAAATCAGATGATTAAAATGTTTGCTTGAAGATCAAAAAAAGGAAAATAAGCTTCAAGCAAAAGAATAATTAAACTTAACGAACCATCAAACTGACATATGTGTTTCAAGTAGAAAAACAAACCGGCTGAAGGAATTGATCAAAGAGGAGAAAACTGCATCAGTTCCACTCAATAAAGGAGTCATGTCAAATTTTGGATTCTTCTCAAAACATCTATTAACAGACTTTGTCAAGATAAGCAGCATCTGGAAAAGGTAATAAACAAATAAGGCACCATAATCAAACACAAAATAGTTGTGAAAAGGATACAATTTGCCTATGAAATAATGATCAAAATATAATAACCAAGAAACAAAAGAGCCATAAGAATGGCTAGGAAAGAAGTGTTACAAGTACCTGACCATAAAGAAGTTCTAATTGTCTTTCCAAAGCCTCATATGGCTCTTCTGTGCAGCTTATGCACACTAAATAGATTGGACCTTTAACAACAAAAACCACCTGATCATACAGAAATGCAAAATAACTCACAGAATAGTGGGGAAAAAAACCATAAGAATAAAAATGATCGGCATCAAACTAACAGATGCTTTCAGAAAGGCAATAGGCTCATATAGCTAAAGAAAATTACAGCACCAAGTACCTAATTTAAATACAAAAATGAAAATGTCCGTCCATACTAGAGGTTCATCTTCTTACAAGTGGAAAAAATTGAAATGTCGTATGATCTTATCTTATCTAATTAACTCCAGCGTATCATTTTGGTATAGAAACATGTGTTCGCACTCACAGGCAAAGATCACTATCAATCTATCATATCTAATGTCCAAACACTAAGTAAATTTCCAATTGTAAATTATCAGTGGATGAAAACACAAGTTACAGCCAGTATGATGAAGACCTAAAAAAATAAAATAAAGGAATGAAAACACAAGTGAGAGACAGTATGATGGAGACCTAAAAAAAATAAAATAAAGGAGTAAAGTATTAAACACTGTTTTAAGCTTTGTCAGCCAATAAGATGGAACAACTAGCCTTTTACCTAATGTCAAATAAAAGATCAGCTAGGATTGTTTGCAAACAAAACATAAACTAGCTCATAAGGAAAGGTGGAAATAATTGAGACAGTAGGTATAACTCATGCGAGTTTGAATATGCAAGCTCTCTCCTTTTCAATAAGACCCTGATATGCTATGATCCTACTAGAGGGTGGGTGATTGCACAGTAGAACTGAACCCACCGTTGTAATGAAAGAGTGATGTTGCAAATGGAAGAGAGTATTCTATAAAAAAATATGGATGCTAATGTTTTCTACTTGAATTAGAAAAATTTAATGATGTGGTCGTTTTTGTATCCCTTTCGCCGGTCCTCAGGAGAGAGCGGCTTCTCACAGCTACAATAGTAATCCCCTTCTCCTATCAAAGTCAACACAGGTCAAAGGACGCCGCTGATACTCCGACGACGGCCCTCCAATGCTTAACTCAGATAGGGACTTAGAAAAAAAATGAATATATTCACTGCAGTAAAAACTGATAGAGAAGAAGAAGAAAAGGAGAGTCTCTTCTTTACCCCAACATGCTCTTATATAAGAGTTCTGACTCACCTCGCCGACTAGGACCATTCATTAGATGTGTCCTTTAACTGGAGGTTAGGGGACATACTGCATGAAGCCTCAATCTGCTCTGACATATTCCCTCTTTTTCATATATTAATAAGGACCAAAATATTCCAAGTAGATCACCACGTATGCTATATGGGTCGAGTGTCCGAAAGCGAGATCCGAGAGAAAAAATGAGACTTGAAGAGAATTACATGCGTGCACTGCAGGCATGTATTTAGGAAGGGCTGCACCCAGAAAAAGTTGCCTATGCAACTCGGGAAGAATTGCGTGCATGCATCGGAAAGAGTGACATGTATGCCTCAGGAAGAGTCACATGCACATGTTGCATGAAAGACCAATAATGTCATATGGGTAACATTCATGCATTCAGAAAGAGTTGCATATATGCACTTGAAAACAGTTGTATACATGCCTCGAGAAGGGCCGTAAGGAAGAGTCACATGCGAGACTCGAAAAGAGTCACATGCGAAACTCGGAAAGAGTCACATGCAGACACTCAGGAAGAGTGGCATGCATACACTCGAGAAGAGTCGCATGCGGGACTCAGGAAGAGTCACCCTCGGGAAGGGTTGCATGGAGGCACTCGGGAAGAGTGGCTTGCATGGACTCGTGAAGAGTAGTTTGCATGTACTCGGGGAAAGTGGCATGTATGCACTCGGGGAGAGTGAATAGGCTCTTGGGAAAAGTGGCATGCATGCATTCGAGAAGAATGGTCTGTATGCACCCGAGAAGAGTGGCCTGCATGCACTCGGAAAAAGTGGCCTGCCTGCATCCGAAAAGAGTGACCTTCATGCATCTGAAAAGAGTGGTCTGCATGCACTATAAAAGAGTAGCTTGTCTGCACCCAGGAAGAGTGGCCTGCATGCACTCAGAAAGAGTAGTCTACATGTACCCTGAAAGAGTGGTCTGCCTACATCCAGAAAGAATGGACTGCATGCACTCGGAAATAGTGGCTTGCATGCACTTGGGGAGCCCAATTTTGTCGGGGAAAGACACTATTATTTGGAAAAACTAAGTTGTAGTACTTAGGACAGCCGTGAATCCTAACCCCGAAATCTTAGATACCATCATAAGTGGCCCCCTGTAGTCAGACTGAAGAGTGAAGTCGAATGAAATCTGATTTGTATAAGGATTGGCAAAAGCAGCCATTACTCGGGAAAAGTAGAAAATACTCGAGAAAAGCCCTTGGTTATAGGAGAATAACTGGCTCGAGGGCTTACGGACTACCTCAACCGGATAAAAAAGAGGGTCATACAGGGTTTACGAACTACCTCAGTTGAATAAGGTAAAGGGAGGCATGAGAACTTATGAATTGTCTCGGCCAAGTAAGATAAAGGTCGACTCAAGGACTTACGAACTGTGTCGAATGAGTAAAAAGATGATCGACTCGAAGGCTTACAAATGATCTCGGTCGGATAAAGGAATGACCAGAATGGTGGCTTACGAACTACCTCGGATGAGTAAAAAGATGACTAAATCAAGGGCTTACAAACTGCCTCAACCGAACGAGTGAAATACTGTACTTCATAACAAACGCTTTATATAAAAGGACTCGAGTTAAGAGAGAGCTTACGAACTACCTCAACCAAGCGAGTGAAATACTTCGTTTCATAACAATGTTTAATATAAAAGGACTCGAGCCAGGCAGAGAGCTTACGAATAGCCTCAATCGGACGAGTGAAATACTTCGCTCCATAACAACGCTTAATATAAAATGCCTCGAACCGAGTGGAGGGCCTACGAACTTCCTTGGTTGAGTGAGTGAAATACTCCACTCCGTAACAACGCTTCATATAAAAAGATTCGAGCCGGGCGGGGGGGGGGGGGCTTC